>CAVMGG010000703.1:0-22500 GCA_963680895.1 Fragum sueziense
GGGTCGGGTCGGGTCGGGTCGGGTCGGTCGGGTCGGGTCGGGTCGGGTCGGGTCGGGTCGGGTCGGGTCGGGTCGGGTCGGGTCGGTCGGTCGGTCGGTCGGTCGGTCGGTCGGTCGGTCGGTCGGTCGGTCGGTCGGTCGGTCAGTCAGTCAGTCAGTCAGTCAGTCAGTCAGTCAGTCAGTCAGTCAGTCAGTCAGTCAGTTAGTCAGTCAGTCAGTCAGTCAGTTAGTCAGTTAGTCAGCTACTCAGTCAGTCAGTCAGTCAGTCAGTCAGTCAGTCAGTCAGTCAGTCAGTCAGTCAGTCAGTCAGTCAGTCAGTCAGTCAGTCAGTCAGTCAGTCAGTCAGTCAGTCTGCCAGTAGGTCAGCCAGTCAGTCAGTAGGTCATTCTGTCAGTCTGTGGGTCAGCCAGTCCGTCATTAGGTCATTCAGCAGTCATAAGGTCAGTCAGTCAGTCAGTCAGTCAGTCAGCTAGTCAGTCAGCTAGTCAGCTAGTTAGTCAGCTAGTCACTCAGTCTGTCAGACAGCTAGTCACTCAGTAGGTTGGTCAGTCAGTCGGTCTTACTGTCGGTCGGTCAGTCAGTCACTCAGTCTGTCAGACAGCTAGTCACTCAGTCTGTCAGACATCTACTCACTCAGTCAGTCAGTATGTCAGCCAGTCAGTCAGTCAGTAAATCAGTCAGTCAGTCACAGTCAGTGAGTCAGTCACAGTAAGTGAGTCAGTCACAGTCAGTGAGTCAGTCAGTGAGTCAGTCACAGTCAGTGAGTCAGTCTGTGAGTCAGTCAGTCATTCAGTCAGTAGGTCAGTCAGTCTGTCTCTCAGTCAGTAGGTCAGTCTGTCAGTAGGTCTTTCAGTAGGTCAGTCATTTGGTCGATCGATCAGTCAGTCAGTTAGTCAGTCTGCCAGTAGGTCAGCCAGTCAGTCAGTAGGTCATTCTGTCAGTCAGTGGGTCAGCCAGTCCGTCATTAGGTCATTCAGCAGTCACTAGGTCAGCCAATCTGTAAGTCAGTCAGTTAGTTGGTCAGTCAGCTAATCACTCAGACTGTAAGACAGCTAGTCACTCAGTCTGTCAGACAGCTAGTCACCCAGTCAGTCAGTCAGACAGCTAGTCACTCAGTCTGTCAGACAGCTAGTCACTCAGTCAGTCAGTAGGTCAGCCAGTCAGTCAGTCAGTAGGTCAACCAGTTAGCAGGTCAAGAGATCAGTCAGTCAGTCAGTAGATCAGCCAGTCAGTCAGTAGGTCAATTTGTCATTCAGTGGGTCAGTCAGTCTGTCTTTAGGTCATCAAGTCTGTCAGTCAGCCAGTCACTCAGTAGGTCAGTCAGTTGCTCAGCCTGTCATTCACTGAGCCAGTCAGTCAGTCACTGAGTCAGTCAGTCTGTCGGTGGGTGGGTCAGTCACTGAGTCAGTCAGTCTGTCGGTGGGTGGGTCGGTCTGTGGGTGGTCGGTCTGTGGGTGGGTCAGTCGGTCGGTCGGTCGGTCGGTCGGTCGGTCGGTCGGTCGGTCGGTCGGTCGGGTCGGGTCGGGTCGGGTCGGGTCGGGTCGGGTCGGGTCGGGTCGGGTCGGGTCGGGTCGGGTCGGGTCGGGTCAGGTCGGGTCGGGTCGGGTCGGGTCGGGTCGGTCGGTCGGTCGGTCGGTCGGTCGGTCGGTCGGTCGGTCGGTCGGTCGGTCGGTCGGTCGGTCGGTCGGTCGGTCGGTCAGTCAGTCAGTCAGTCAGTCAGTCAGTCAGTCAGTCAGTCAGTCAGTTAGTCAGTCAGTCAGTCAGTCAGTTAGTCAGTTAGTCAGCTACTCAGTCAGTCAGTCAGTCAGTCAGTCAGTCAGTCAGTCAGTCAGTCAGTCAGTCAGTCAGTCAGTCAGTCAGTCAGTCAGTCAGTCAGTCAGTCAGTCAGTCAGTCAGTCAGTCTGCCAGTAGGTCAGCCAGTCAGTCAGTAGGTCAGCCAGTCAGTCAGTAGGTCATTCTGTCAGTCTGTGGGTCAGCCAGTCCCGTCATTAGGTCATTCAGCAGTCATAAGGTCAGTCAGTCAGTCAGTCAGTCAGTCAGCTAGTCAGTCAGCTAGTCAGCTAGTTAGTCAGCTAGTCACTCAGTCTGTCAGACAGCTAGTCACTCAGTAGGTTGGTCAGTCAGTCGGTCTTACCGTCGGTCGGTCAGTCAGTCACTCAGTCTGTCAGACAGCTAGTCACTCAGTCTGTCAGACATCTACTCACTCAGTCAGTCAGTATGTCAGCCAGTCAGTCAGTCAGTAAATCAGTCAGTCAGTCACAGTCAGTGAGTCAGTCACAGTAAGTGAGTCAGTCACAGTCAGTGAGTCAGTCAGTGAGTCAGTCACAGTCAGTGAGTCAGTCTGTGAGTCAGTCAGTCATTCAGTCAGTAGGTCAGTCAGTCTGTCTCTGTCAGTAGGTCAGTCTGTCAGTAGGTCTTTCAGTAGGTCAGTCATTTGGTCGATCGATCAGTCAGTCAGTTAGTCAGTCTGCCAGTAGGTCAGCCAGTCAGTCAGTAGGTCATTCTGTCAGTCAGTGGGTCAGCCAGTCCGTCATTAGGTCATTCAGCAGTCACTAGGTCAGCCAATCTGTAAGTCAGTCAGTTAGTTGGTCAGTCAGTTAATCACTCAGACTGTAAGAAAGCTAGTCACTCAGTCTGTCAGACAGCTAGTCACCCAGTCAGTCAGTCAGACAGCTAGTCACTCAGTCTGTCAGACAGCTAGTCACTCAGTCAGTCAGTAGGTCAGCCAGTCAGTCAGTCAGTAGGTCAACCAGTTAGCAGGTCAAGAGATCAGTCAGTCAGTCAGTAGATCAGCCAGTCAGTCAGTAGGTCTCAATTTGTCATTCAGTGGGTCAGTCAGTCTGTCTTTAGGTCATCAAGTCTGTCAGTCAGCCAGTCACTCAGTAGGTCAGTCAGTTGCTCAGCCTGTCATTCACTGAGCCAGTCAGTCAGTCACTGAGTCAGTCAGTCTGTCGGTGGGTGGGTCAGTCACTGAGTGAGTCAGTCTGTCGGTGGGTGGGTCGGTCTGTGGGTGGGTCGGTCTGTGGGTGGGTCAGTCGGTCGGTCGGTCGGTCGGTCGGTCGGTCGGTCGGTCGGGTCGGGTCGGGTCGGGTCGGGTCGGGTCGGGTCGGGTCGGGTCGGGTCGGGTCGGGTCGGGTCGGGGTCGGGTCGGGTCGGGTCGGGTCGGTCGGTCGGTCGGTCGGTCGGTCGGTCGGTCGGTCGGTCGGTCGGTCGGTCGGTCGGTCGGTCGGTCGGTCGGTCGGTCAGTCAGTCAGTCAGTCAGTCAGTCAGCAGTAAGTCAGTCAGTCAGTCAGTCAGTCAGTCAGTTAGTCAGTTAGTCAGTCAGTCAGTTAGTCAGTTAGTCAGCTACTCAGTCAGTCAGTCAGTCAGTCAGTCAGTCAGTCAGTCAGTCAGTCAGTCAGTCAGTCAGTCAGTCAGTCAGTCAGTCAGTCAGTCAGTCAGTCAGTCAGTCAGTCAGTCTGCCAGTAGGTCAGCCAGTCAGTCAGTAGGTCATTCTGTCAGTCTGTGGGTCAGCCAGTCCGTCATTAGGTCATTCAGCAGTCATAAGGTCAGTCAGTCAGTCAGTCAGTCAGTCAGCTAGTCAGTCAGCTAGTCAGCTAGTTAGTCAGCTAGTCACTCAGTCTGTCAGACAGCTAGTCACTCAGTATGTTGGTCAGTCAGTCGGTCTTACCGTCGGTCGGTCAGTCAGTCACTCAGTCTGTCAGACAGCTAGTCACTCAGTCTGTCAGACATCTACTCACTCAGTCAGTCAGTATGTCAGCAGTCAGTCAGTCAGTAAATCAGTCAGTCAGTCACAGTCAGTGAGTCAGTCACAGTAAGTGAGTCAGTCACAGTCAGTGAGTCAGTCAGTGAGTCAGTCACAGTCAGTGAGTCAGTCTGTGAGTCAGTCAGTCATTCAGTCAGTAGGTCAGTCAGTCTGTCTCTCAGTCAGTAGGTCAGTCTGTCAGTAGGTCTTTCAGTAGGTCAGTCATTTGGTCGATCGATCAGTCAGTCAGTTAGTCAGTCTGCAGTAGGTCAGCCAGTCAGTCAGTAGGTCATTCTGTCAGTCAGTGGGTCAGCCAGTCCCGTCATTAGGTCATTCAGCAGTCACTAGGTCAGCCAATCTGTAAGTCAGTCAGTTAGTTGGTCAGTCAGCTAATCACTCAGACTGTAAGACAGCTAGTCACTCAGTCTGTCAGACAGCTAGTCACCCAGTCAGTCAGTCAGACAGCTAGTCACTCAGTCTGTCAGACAGCTAGTCACTCAGTCAGTCAGTAGGTCAGCCAGTCAGTCAGTCAGTAGGTCAACCAGTTAGCAGGTCAAGAGATCAGTCAGTCAGTCAGTAGATCAGCCAGTCAGTCAGTAGGTCAATTTGTCATTCAGTGGGTCAGTCAGTCTGTCTTTAGGTCATCAAGTCTGTCAGTCAGCCAGTCACTCAGTAGGTCAGTCAGTTGCTCAGCCTGTCATTCACTGAGCCAGTCAGTCAGTCACTGAGTCAGTCAGTCTGTCGGTGGGTGGGTCAGTCACTGAGTCAGTCAGTCTGTCGGTGGGTGGGTCGGTCTGTGGGTGGGTCGGTCTGTGGGTGGGTCAGTCGGTCGGTCGGTCGGTCGGTCGGTCGGTCGGTCGGTCGGGTCGGGTCGGGTCGGGTCGGGTCGGGTCGGGTCGGGGTCGGGTCGGGTCGGGTCGGGTCGGGTCGGGTCGGTCGTCGGTCGGTCGGTCGGTCGGTCGGTCGGTCGGTCGGTCGGTCGTCGGTCGGTCGGTCGGTCGGTCGGTCGGTCGGTCAGTCAGTCAGTCAGTCAGTCCAGTCAGTCAGTCAGTCAGTCAGTCAGTCAGTCAGTCAGTTAGTCAGTCAGTCAGTCAGTCAGTCAGTTAGTCAGTTAGTCAGCTACTCAGTCAGTCAGTCAGTCAGTCAGTCAGTCAGTCCAGTCAGTCAGTCAGTCAGTCAGTCAGTCAGTCAGTCAGTCAGTCAGTCAGTCAGTCAGTCAGTCAGTCAGTCAGTCAGTCAGTCAGTCAGTCAGTCAGTCTGCCAGTAGGTCAGCCAGTCAGTCAGTAGGTCATTCTGTCAGTCTGTGGGTCAGCCAGTCCGTCATTAGGTCATTCAGCAGTCATAAGGTCAGTCAGTCAGTCAGTCAGTCAGTCAGCTAGTCAGTCAGCTAGTCAGCTAGTTAGTCAGCTAGTCACTCAGTCTGTCAGACAGCTAGTCACTCAGTAGGTTGGTCAGTCAGTCGGTCTTACCGTCGGTCGGTCAGTCAGTCACTCAGTCTGTCAGACAGCTAGTCACTCAGTCTGTCAGACATCTACTCACTCAGTCAGTCAGTATGTCAGCCAGTCAGTCAGTCAGTAAATCAGTCAGTCAGTCACAGTCAGTGAGTCAGTCACAGTAAGTGAGTCAGTCACAGTCAGTGAGTCAGTCAGTGAGTCAGTCACAGTCAGTGAGTCAGTCTGTGAGTCAGTCAGTCATTCAGTCAGTAGGTCAGTCAGTCTGTCTCTCAGTCAGTAGGTCAGTCTGTCAGTAGGTCTTTCAGTAGGTCAGTCATTTGGTCGATCGATCAGTCAGTCAGTTAGTCAGTCTGCCAGTAGGTCAGCCAGTCAGCCAGTAGGTCATTCTGTCAGTCAGTGGGTCAGCCAGTCCGTCATTAGGTCATTCAGCAGTCACTAGGTCAGCCAATCTGTAAGTCAGTCAGTTAGTTGGTCAGTCAGCTAATCACTCAGACTGTAAGACAGCTAGTCACTCAGTCTGTCAGACAGCTAGTCACCCAGTCAGTCAGTCAGACAGCTAGTCACTCAGTCTGTCAGACAGCTAGTCACTCAGTCAGTCAGTAGGTCAGCCAGTCAGTCAGTCAGTAGGTCAACCAGTTAGCAGGTCAAGAGATCAGTCAGTCAGTCAGTAGATCAGCCAGTCAGTCAGTAGGTCAATTTGTCATTCAGTGGGTCAGTCAGTCTGTCTTTAGGTCATCAAGTCTGTCAGTCAGCCAGTCACTCAGTAGGTCAGTCAGTTGCTCAGCCTGTCATTCACTGAGCCAGTCAGTCAGTCACTGAGTCAGTCAGTCTGTCGGTGGGTGGGTCAGTCACTGAGTCAGTCAGTCTGTCGGTGGGTGGGTCGGTCTGTGGGTGGGTCGGTCTGTGGGTGGGTCAGTCGGTCGGTCGGTCGGTCGGTCGGTCGGTCGGTCGGGTCGGGTCGGGTCGGGTCGGGTCGGGTCGGGTCGGGTCGGGTCGGGTCGGGTCGGGTCGGGTCGGGTCGGTCGGTCGGTCGGTCGGTCGGTCGGTCGGTCGGTCGGTCGGTCGGTCGGTCGGTCGGTCGGTCGGTCGGTCGGTCGGTCGGTCGGTCAGTCAGTCAGTCAGTCAGTCAGTCAGTCAGTCAGTCAGTCAGTCAGTCAGTTAGTCAGTCAGTCAGTCAGTCAGTTAGTCAGTTAGTCAGCTACTCAGTCAGTCAGTCAGTCAGTCAGTCAGTCAGTCAGTCAGTCAGTCAGTCAGTCAGTCAGTCAGTCAGTCAGTCAGTCAGTCAGTCAGTCAGTCAGTCAGTCAGTCAGTCTGCCAGTAGGTCAGCCAGTCAGTCAGTAGGTCAGCCAGTCAGTCAGTAGGTCATTCTGTCAGTCTGTGGGTCAGCCAGTCCGTCATTAGGTCATTCAGCAGTCATAAGGTCAGTCAGTCAGTCAGTCAGTCAGCTAGTCAGTCAGCTAGTCAGCTAGTTAGTCAGCTAGTCACTCAGTCTGTCAGACAGCTAGTCACTCAGTAGGTTGGTCAGTCAGTCGGTCTTACCGTCGGTCGGTCAGTCAGTCACTCAGTCTGTCAGACAGCTAGTCACTCAGTCTGTCAGACATCTACTCACTCAGTCAGTCAGTATGTCAGCCAGTCAGTCAGTCAGTAAATCAGTCAGTCAGTCACAGTCAGTGAGTCAGTCACAGTAAGTGAGTCAGTCACAGTCAGTGAGTCAGTCAGTGAGTCAGTCACAGTCAGTGAGTCAGTCTGTGAGTCAGTCAGTCATTCAGTCAGTAGGTCAGTCAGTCTGTCTCTCAGTCAGTAGGTCAGTCTGTCAGTAGGTCTTTCAGTAGGTCAGTCATTTGGTCGATCGATCAGTCAGTCAGTTAGTCAGTCTGCCAGTAGGTCAGCCAGTCAGTCAGTAGGTCATTCTGTCAGTCAGTGGGTCAGCCAGTCCGTCATTAGGTCATTCAGCAGTCACTAGGTCAGCCAATCTGTAAGTCAGTCAGTTAGTTGGTCAGTCAGCTAATCACTCAGACTGTAAGACAGCTAGTCACTCAGTCTGTCAGACAGCTAGTCACCCAGTCAGTCAGTCAGACAGCTAGTCACTCAGTCTGTCAGACAGCTAGTCACTCAGTCAGTCAGTAGGTCAGCCAGTCAGTCAGTCAGTAGGTCAACCAGTTAGCAGGTCAAGAGATCAGTCAGTCAGTCAGTAGATCAGCCAGTCAGTCAGTAGGTCAATTTGTCATTCAGTGGGTCAGTCAGTCTGTCTTTAGGTCATCAAGTCTGTCAGTCAGCCAGTCACTCAGTAGGTCAGTCAGTTGCTCAGCCTGTCATTCACTGAGCCAGTCAGTCAGTCACTGAGTCAGTCAGTCTGTCGGTGGGTGGGTCAGTCACTGAGTCAGTCAGTCTGTCGGTGGGTGGGTCGGTCTGTGGGTGGGTCGGTCTGTGGGTGGGTCAGTCGGTCGGTCGGTCGGTCGGTCGGTCGGTCGGTCGGTCGGGTCGGGTCGGGTCGGGTCGGGTCGGGTCGGGTCGGGTCGGGTCGGGTCGGGTCGGGTCGGGTCGGGTCGGGTCGGGTCGGGTCGGGTCGGGTCGGTCGGTCGGTCGGTCGGTCGGTCGGTCGGTCGGTCGGTCGGTCGGTCGGTCGGTCGGTCGGTCGGTCGGTCGGTCGGTCGGTCGGTCAGTCAGTCAGTCAGTCAGTCAGTCAGTCAGTCAGTCAGTCAGTCAGTCAGTCAGTCAGTTAGTCAGTCAGTCAGTCAGTCAGTTAGTCAGTTAGTCAGCTACTCAATCAGTCAGTCAGTCAGTCAGTCAGTCAGTCAGTCAGTCAGTCAGTCAGTCAGTCAGTCAGTCAGTCAGTCAGTCAGTCAGTCAGTCAGTCAGTCAGTCAGTCAGTCAGTCAGTCAGTCAGTCAGTCAGTCAGTCAGTCAGTCAGTCAGTCAGTCAGTCAGTCAGTCAGTCAGTCAGTCAGTCAGTCAGTCTGCCAGTAGGTCAGCCAGTCAGTCAGTAGGTCATTCTGTCAGTCTGTGGGTCAGCCAGTCCGTCATTAGGTCATTCAGCAGTCATAAGGTCAGTCAGTCAGTCAGTCAGTCAGTCAGTCAGTCAGTCAGTCAGTCAGTCAGTCAGTCAGTTAGTCAGTCAGTCAGTCAGTCAGTTAGTCAGTTAGTCAGCTACTCAGTCAGTCAGTCAGTCAGTCAGTCAGTCAGTCAGTCAGTCAGTCAGTCAGTCAGTCAGTCAGTCAGTCAGTCAGTCAGTCAGTCAGTCAGTCAGTCAGTCAGTCAGTCAGTCAGTCAGTCAGTCTGCCAGTAGGTCAGCCAGTCAGTCAGTAGGTCATTCTGTCAGTCTGTGGGTCAGCCAGTCCGTCATTAGGTCATTCAGCAGTCATAAGGTCAGTCAGTCAGTCAGTCAGTCAGTCAGCTAGTCAGTCAGCTAGTCAGCTAGTTAGTCAGCTAGTCACTCAGTCTGTCAGACAGCTAGTCACTCAGTAGGTTGGTCAGTCAGTCGGTCTTACCGTCGGTCGGTCAGTCAGTCACTCAGTCTGTCAGACAGCTAGTCACTCAGTCTGTCAGACATCTACTCACTCAGTCAGTCAGTATGTCAGCCAGTCAGTCAGTCAGTAAATCAGTCAGTCAGTCACAGTCAGTGAGTCAGTCACAGTAAGTGAGTCAGTCACAGTCAGTGAGTCAGTCAGTGAGTCAGTCACAGTCAGTGAGTCAGTCTGTGAGTCAGTCAGTCATTCAGTCAGTAGGTCAGTCAGTCTGTCTCTCAGTCAGTAGGTCAGTCTGTCAGTAGGTCTTTCAGTAGGTCAGTCATTTGGTCGATCGATCAGTCAGTCAGTTAGTCAGTCTGCCAGTAGGTCAGCCAGTCAGTCAGTAGGTCATTCTGTCAGTCAGTGGGTCAGCCAGTCCGTCATTAGGTCATTCAGCAGTCACTAGGTCAGCCAATCTGTAAGTCAGTCAGTTAGTTGGTCAGTCAGCTAATCACTCAGACTGTAAGACAGCTAGTCACTCAGTCTGTCAGACAGCTAGTCACCCAGTCAGTCAGTCAGACAGCTAGTCACTCAGTCTGTCAGACAGCTAGTCACTCAGTCAGTCAGTAGGTCAGCCAGTCAGTCAGTCAGTAGGTCAACCAGTTAGCAGGTCAAGAGATCAGTCAGTCAGTCAGTAGATCAGCCAGTCAGTCAGTAGGTCAATTTGTCATTCAGTGGGTCAGTCAGTCTGTCTTTAGGTCATCAAGTCTGTCAGTCAGCCAGTCACTCAGTAGGTCAGTCAGTTGCTCAGCCTGTCATTCACTGAGCCAGTCAGTCAGTCACTGAGTCAGTCAGTCTGTCGGTGGGTGGGTCAGTCACTGAGTCAGTCAGTCTGTCGGTGGGTGGGTCGGTCTGTGGGTGGGTCGGTCTGTGGGTGGGTCAGTCGGTCGGTCGGTCGGTCGGTCGGTCGGTCGGTCGGTCGGTCGGTCGGGTCGGGTCGGGTCGGGTCGGGTCGGGTCGGGTCGGGTCGGGTCGGGTCGGGTCGGGTCGGGTCGGGTCGGTCGGTCGGTCGGTCGGTCGGTCGGTCGGTCGGTCGGTCGGTTGGTCGGTCGGTCGATCGGTCGGTCGGTCTGTCAGTCAGTCAGTCAGTCAGTCAGTCAGTCAGTCAGTCAGTCAGTCAGTCAGTCAGTCAGTCAGTCAGTCAGTTAGTCAGTCAGTCAGTCAGTCAGTTAGTCAGTTAGTCAGCTACTCAGTCAGTCAGTCAGTCAGTCAGTCAGTCAGTCAGTCAGTCAGTCAGTCAGTCAGTCAGTCAGTCAGTCAGTCAGTCAGTCAGTCAGTCAGTCAGTCAGTCTGCCAGTAGGTCAGCCAGTCAGTCAGTAGGTCATTCTGTCAGTCTGTGGGTCAGCCAGTCCGTCATTTGGTCATTCAGCAGTCATAAGGTCAGTCAGTCAGTCAGTCAGTCAGTCAGCTAGTCAGTCAGCTAGTCAGCTAGTTAGTCAGCTAGTCACTCAGTCTGTCAGACAGCTAGTCACTCAGTAGGTTGGTCAGTCAGTCGGTCTTACCGTCGGTCGGTCAGTCAGTCACTCAGTCTGTCAGACAGCTAGTCACTCAGTCTGTCAGACATCTACTCACTCAGTCAGTCAGTATGTCAGCCAGTCAGTCAGTCAGTAAATCAGTCAGTCAGTCACAGTCAGTGAGTCAGTCACAGTAAGTGAGTCAGTCACAGTCAGTGAGTCAGTCAGTGAGTCAGTCACAGTCAGTGAGTCAGTCTGTGAGTCAGTCAGTCATTCAGTCAGTAGGTCAGTCAGTCTGTCTCTCAGTCAGTAGGTCAGTCTGTCAGTAGGTCTTTCAGTAGGTCAGTCATTTGGTCGATCGATCAGTCAGTCAGTTAGTCAGTCTGCCAGTAGGTCAGCCAGTCAGTCAGTAGGGCATTCTCTCAGTCAGTGGGTCAGCCAGTCCGTCATTAGGTCATTCAGCAGTCACTAGGTCAGCCAATCTGTAAGTCAGTCAGTTAGTTGGTCAGTCAGCTAATCACTCAGACTGTAAGACAGCTAGTCACTCAGTCTGTCAGACAGCTAGTCACCCAGTCAGTCAGTCAGACAGCTAGTCACTCAGTCTGTCAGACAGCTAGTCACTCAGTCAGTCAGTAGGTCAGCCGGTCAGTCAGTCAGTAGGTCAACCAGTTAGCAGGTCAAGAGATCAGTCAGTCAGTCAGTAGATCAGCCAGTCAGTCAGTAGGTCAATTTGTCATTCAGTGGGTCAGTCAGTCTGTCTTTAGGTCATCAAGTCTGTCAGTCAGCCAGTCACTCAGTAGGTCAGTCAGTTGCTCAGCCTGTCATTCACTGAGCCAGTCAGTCAGTCACTGAGTCAGTCAGTCTGTCGGTGGGTGGGTCAGTCACTGAGTCAGTCAGTCTGTCGGTGGGTGGGTCGGTCTGTGGGTGGGTCGGTCTGTGGGTGGGTCAGTCGGTCGGTCGGTCGGTCGGTCGGTCGGTCGGTCGGTCGGTCGGTCGGTCGGTCGGGTCGGGTCGGGTCGGGTCGGGTCGGGTCGGGTCGGGTCGGGTCGGGTCGGGTCGGGTCGGGTCGGGTCGGGTCGGGTCGGGTCGGGTCGGTCGGGTCGGGTCGGGTCGGTCGGTCGGTCGGTCGGTCGGTCGGTCGGTCGGTCGGTCGGTCGGTCGGTCGGTCGGTCGGTCGGTCGGTCGGTCGGTCGGTCGGTCAGTCAGTCAGTCAGTCAGTCAGTCAGTCAGTCAGTCAGTCAGTCAGTCAGTCAGTCAGTTAGTCAGTCAGTCAGTCAGTCAGTTAGTCAATTAGTCAGCTACTCAGTCAGTCAGTCAGTCAGTCAGTCAGTCAGTCAGTCAGTCAGTCAGTCAGTCAGTCAGTCAGTCAGTCAGTCAGTCAGTCAGTCAGTCAGTCAGTCAGTCAGTCAGTCAGTCAGTCAGTCAGTCAGTCAGTCAGTCAGTCAGTCAGTCAGTCAGTCAGTCAGTCAGTCAGTCAGTCAGTCAGTCAGTCAGTCTGCCAGTAGGTCAGCCAGTCAGTCAGTAGGTCATTCTGTCAGTCTGTGGGTCAGCCAGTCCGTCATTAGGTCATTCAGCAGTCATAAGGTCAGTCAGTCAGTCAGTCAGTCAGCTAGTCAGTCAGCTAGTCAGCTAGTTAGTCAGCTAGTCACTCAGTCTGTCAGACAGCTAGTCACTCAGTAGGTTGGTCAGTCAGTCGGTCTTACCGTCGGTCGGTCAGTCAGTCACTCAGTCTGTCAGACAGCTAGTCACTCAGTCTGTCAGACATCTACTCACTCAGTCAGTCAGTATGTCAGCCAGTCAGTCAGTCAGTAAATCAGTCAGTCAGTCACAGTCAGTGAGTCAGTCACAGTAAGTGAGTCAGTCACAGTCAGTGAGTCAGTCAGTGAGTCAGTCACAGTCAGTGAGTCAGTCTGTGAGTCAGTCAGTCATTCAGTCAGTAGGTCAGTCAGTCTGTCTCTCAGTCAGTAGGTCAGTCTGTCAGTAGGTCTTTCAGTAGGTCAGTCATTTGGTCGATCGATCAGTCAGTCAGTTAGTCAGTCTGCCAGTAGGTCAGCCAGTCAGTCAGTAGGTCATTCTGTCAGTCAGTGGGTCAGCCAGTCCGTCATTAGGTCATTCAGCAGTCACTAGGTCAGCCAATCTGTAAGTCAGTCAGTTAGTTGGTCAGTCAGCTAATCACTCAGACTGTAAGACAGCTAGTCACTCAGTCTGTCAGACAGCTAGTCACCCAGTCAGTCAGTCAGACAGCTAGTCACTCAGTCTGTCAGACAGCTAGTCACTCAGTCAGTCAGTAGGTCAGCCAGTCAGTCAGTCAGTAGGTCAACCAGTTAGCAGGTCAAGAGATCAGTCAGTCAGTCAGTAGATCAGCCAGTCAGTCAGTAGGTCAATTTGTCATTCAGTGGGTCAGTCAGTCTGTCTTTAGGTCATCAAGTCTGTCAGTCAGCCAGTCACTCAGTAGGTCAGTCAGTTGCTCAGCCTGTCATTCACTGAGCCAGTCAGTCAGTCACTGAGTCAGTCAGTCTGTCGGTGGGTGGGTCAGTCACTGAGTCAGTCAGTCTGTCGGTGGGTGGGTCGGTCTGTGGGTGGGTCGGTCTGTGGGTGGGTCAGTCGGTCGGTCGGTCGGTCGGTCGGTCGGTCGGTCGGTCGGGTCGGGTCGGGTCGGGTCGGGTCGGGTCCGGTCGGGTCGGGTCGGGTCGGGTCGGGTCGGGTCGGGTCGGGTCGGGTCGGTCGGTCGGTCGGTCGGTCGGTCGGTCGGTCGGTCGGTCGGTCGGTCGGTCGGTCGGTCAGTCAGTCAGTCAGTCAGTCAGTCAGTCAGTCAGTCAGTCAGTCAGTCAGTCAGTCAGTTAGTCAGTCAGTCAGTCAGTCAGTTAGTCAGTTAGTCAGCTACTCAGTCAGTCAGTCAGTCAGTCAGTCAGTCAGTCAGTCAGTCAGTCAGTCAGTCAGTCAGTCAGTCAGTCAGTCAGTCAGTCAGTCAGTCAGTCAGTCAGTCAGTCAGTCAGTCAGTCAGTCAGTCAGTCAGTCAGTCAGTCTGCCAGTAGGTCAGCCAGTCAGTCAGTAGGTCATTCTGTCAGTCTGTGGGTCAGCCAGTCCGTCATTAGGTCATTCAGCAGTCATAAGGTCAGTCAGTCAGTCAGTCAGTCAGTCAGCTAGTCAGTCAGCTAGTCAGCTAGTTAGTCAGCTAGTCACTCAGTCTGTCAGACAGCTAGTCACTCAGTAGGTTGGTCAGTCAGTCGGTCTTACCGTCGGTCGGTCAGTCAGTCACTCAGTCTGTCAGACAGCTAGTCACTCAGTCTGTCAGACATCTACTCACTCAGTCAGTCAGTATGTCAGCCAGTCAGTCAGTCAGTAAATCAGTCAGTCAGTCACAGTCAGTGAGTCAGTCACAGTAAGTGAGTCAGTCACAGTCAGTGAGTCAGTCAGTGAGTCAGTCACAGTCAGTGAGTCAGTCTGTGAGTCAGTCAGTCATTCAGTCAGTAGGTCAGTCAGTCTGTCTCTCAGTCAGTAGGTCAGTCTGTCAGTAGGTCTTTCAGTAGGTCAGTCATTTGGTCGATCGATCAGTCAGTCAGTTAGTCAGTCTGCCAGTAGGTCAGCCAGTCAGTCAGTAGGTCATTCTGTCAGTCAGTGGGTCAGCCAGTCCGTCATTAGGTCATTCAGCAGTCACTAGGTCAGCCAATCTGTAAGTCAGTCAGTTAGTTGGTCAGTCAGCTAATCACTCAGACTGTAAGACAGCTAGTCACTCAGTCTGTCAGACAGCTAGTCACCCAGTCAGTCAGTCAGACAGCTAGTCACTCAGTCTGTCAGACAGCTAGTCACTCAGTCAGTCAGTAGGTCAGCCAGTCAGTCAGTCAGTAGGTCAACCAGTTAGCAGGTCAAGAGATCAGTCAGTCAGTCAGTAGATCAACCAGTCAGTCAGTAGGTCAATTTGTCATTCAGTGGGTCAGTCAGTCTGTCTTTAGGTCATCAAGTCTGTCAGTCAGCCAGTCACTCAGTAGGTCAGTCAGTTGCTCAGCCTGTCATTCACTGAGCCAGTCAGTCAGTCACTGAGTCAGTCAGTCTGTCGGTGGGTGGGTCAGTCACTGAGTCAGTCAGTCTGTCGGTGGGTGGGTCGGTCTGTGGGTGGGTCGGTCTGTGGATGGGTCAGTCGGTCGGTCGGTCGGTCGGTCGGTCGGTCGGTCGGGTCGGGTCGGGTCGGGTCGGGTCGGGTCGGGTCGGGTCGGGTCGGGTCGGGTCGGGTCGGGTCGGGTCGGGTCGGGTCGGTCGGTCGGTCGGTCGGTCGGTCGGTCGGTCGGTCGGTCGGTCGGTCGGTCGGTCGGTCGGTCAGTCAGTCAGTCAGTCAGTCAGTCAGTCAGTCAGTCAGTCAGTCAGTCAGTTAGTCAGTCAGTCAGTCAGTCAGTTAGTCAGTTAGTCAGCTACTCAGTCAGTCAGTCAGTCAGTCAGTCAGTCAGTCAGTCAGTCAGTCAGTCAGTCAGTCAGTCAGTCAGTCAGTCAGTCAGTCAGTCAGTCAGTCAGTCAGTCAGTCAGTCAGTCAGTCAGTCAGTCAGTCAGTCAGTCAGTCAGTCAGTCAGTCAGTCTGCCAGTAGGTCAGCCAGTCAGTCAGTAGGTCATTCTGTCAGTCTGTGGGTCAGCCAGTCCGTCATTAGGTCATTCAGCAGTCATAAGGTCAGTCAGTCAGTCAGTCAGTCAGTCAGTCAGCTAGTCAGTCAGCTAGTCAGCTAGTAAGTCAGCTAGTCACTCAGTCTGTCAGACAGCTAGTCACTCAGTAGGTTGGTCAGTCAGTCGGTCTTACCGTCGGTCGGTCAGTCAGTCACTCAGTCTGTCAGACAGCTAGTCACTCAGTCTGTCAGACATCTACTCACTCAGTCAGTCAGTATGTCAGCCAGTCAGTCAGTCAGTAAATCAGTCAGTCAGTCACAGTCAGTGAGTCAGTCACAGTAAGTGAGTCAGTCACAGTCAGTGAGTCAGTCAGTGAGTCAGTCACAGTCAGTGAGTCAGTCTGTGAGTCAGTCAGTCATTCAGTCAGTAGGTCAGTCAGTCTGTCTCTCAGTCAGTAGGTCAGTCTGTCATTAGGTCTTTCAGTAGGTCAGTCATTTGGTCGATCGATCAGTCAGTCAGTTAGTCAGTCTGCCAGTAGGTCAGCCAGTCAGTCAGTAGGTCATCCTGTCAGTCAGTGGGTCAGCCAGTCCGTCATTAGGTCATTCAGCAGTCACTAGGTCAGCCAATCTGTAAGTCAGTCAGTTAGTTGGTCAGTCAGCTAATCACTCAGACTGTAAGACAGCTAGTCACTCAGTCTGTCAGACAGCTAGTCACCCAGTCAGTCAGTCAGACAGCTAGTCACTCAGTCTGTCAGACAGCTAGTCACTCAGTCAGTCAGTAGGTCAGCCAGTCAGTCAGTCAGTAGGTCAACCAGTTAGCAGGTCAAGAGATCAGTCAGTCAGTCAGTAGATCAGCCAGTCAGTCAGTAGGTCAATTTGTCATTCAGTGGGTCAGTCAGTCTGTCTTTAGGTCATCAAGTCTGTCAGTCAGCCAGTCACTCAGTAGGTCAGTCAGTTGCTCAGCCTGTCATTCACTGAGCCAGTCAGTCAGTCACTGAGTCAGTCAGTCTGTCGGTGGGTGG
The DNA here is from genome assembly GCA_963680895.1 of Fragum sueziense. Taxonomy (NCBI): domain Eukaryota; kingdom Metazoa; phylum Mollusca; class Bivalvia; order Cardiida; family Cardiidae; genus Fragum; species Fragum sueziense. Next base: position 15,770 of record CAVMGG010000703.1, read on the forward strand.
GTCAGTCACTGAGTCAGTCAGTCTGTCGGTGGGTGGGTCGGTCTGTGGGTGGGTCGGTCTGTGGGTGGGTCAGTCGGTCGGTCGGTCGGTCGGTCGGTCGGGTCGGGTCGGGTCGGGTCGGGTCGGGTCGGGTCGGGTCGGGTCGGGTCGGGTCGGGTCGGGTCGGGTCGGGTCGGGTCGGGTCGGGTCGGTCGGTCGGTCGGTCGGTCGGTCGGTCGGTCGGTCGGTCGGTCGGTCGGTCGGTCGGTCGGTCGGTCGGTCGGTCGGTCGGTCAGTCAGTCAGTCAGTCAGTCAGTCAGTCAGTCAGTCAGTCAGTCAGTCAGTCAGTCAGTCAGTCAGTCAGTCAGTTAGTCAGTTAGTCAGCTACTCAGTCAGTCAGTCAGTCAGTCAGTCAGTCAGTCAGTCAGTCAGTCAGTCAGTCAGTCAGTCAGTCAGTCAGTCAGTCAGTCAGTCAGTCAGTCAGTCAGTCAGTCAGTCAGTCAGTCAGTCAGTCAGTCAGTCAGTCAGTCAGTCAGTCAGTCAGTCAGTCAGTCAGTCAGTCTGCCAGTAGGTCAGCCAGTCAGTCAGTAGGTCATTCTGTCAGTCTGTGGGTCAGTCAGTCCGTCATTAGGTCATTCAGCAGTCATAAGGTCAGTCAGTCAGTCAGTCAGTCAGTCAGCTAGTCAGTCAGCTAGTCAGCTAGTTAGTCAGCTAGTCACTCAGTCTGTCAGACAGCTAGTCACTCAGTAGGTTGGTCAGTCAGTCGGTCTTACCGTCGGTCGGTCAGTCAGTCACTCAGTCTGTCAGACAGCTAGTCACTCAGTCTGTCAGACATCTACTCACTCAGTCAGTCAGTATGTCAGCCAGTCAGTCAGTCAGTAAATCAGTCAGTCAGTCACAGTCAGTGAGTCAGTCACAGTAAGTGAGTCAGTCACAGTCAGTGAGTCAGTCAGTGAGTCAGTCACAGTCAGTGAGTCAGTCTGTGAGTCAGTCAGTCATTCAGTCAGTAGGTCAGTCAGTCTGTCTCTCAGTCAGTAGGTCAGTCTGTCAGTAGGTCTTTCAGTAGGTCAGTCATTTGGTCGATCGATCAGTCAGTCAGTTAGTCAGTCTGCCAGTAGGTCAGTCAGTCAGTCAGTAGGTCATTTTGTCAGTCAGTGGGTCAGCCAGTCCGTCATTAGGTCATTCAGCAGTCACTAGGTCAGCCAATCTGTAAGTCAGTCAGTTAGTTGGTCAGTCAGCTAATCACTCAGACTGTAAGACAGCTAGTCACTCAGTCTGTCAGACAGCTAGTCACCCAGTCAGTCAGTCAGACAGCTAGTCACTCAGTCTGTCAGACAGCTAGTCACTCAGTCAGTCAGTAGGTCAGCCAGTCAGTCAGTCAGTAGGTCAACCAGTTAGCAGGTCAAGAGATCAGTCAGTCAGTCAGTAGATCAGCCAGTCAGTCAGTAGGTCAATTTGTCATTCAGTGGGTCAGTCAGTCTGTCTTTAGGTCATCAAGTCTGTCAGTCAGCCAGTCACTCAGTAGGTCAGTCAGTTGCTCAGCCTGTCATTCACTGAGCCAGTCAGTCAGTCACTGAGTCAGTCAGTCTGTCGGTGGGTGGGTCAGTCACTGAGTCAGTCAGTCTGTCGGTGGGTGGGTCGGTCTGTGGGTGGGTCGGTCTGTGGGTGAGTCAGTCGGTCGGTCGGTCGGTCGGTCGGTCGGTCGGTCGGGTCGGGTCGGGTCGGGTCGGGTCGGGTCGGGTCGGGTCGGGTCGGGTCGGGTCGGGTCGGGTCGGGTCGGGTCGGGTCGGGTCGGGTCGGGTCGGGTCGGTCGGTCGGTCGGTCGGTCGGTCGGTCGGTCGGTCGGTCGGTCTGTCGGTCGGTCGGTCGGTCGGTCGGTCGGTCAGTCAGTCAGTCAGTCAGTCAGTCAGTCAGTCAGTCAGTCAGTCAGTCAGTTAGTCAGTCAGTCAGTCAGTCAGTTAGTCAGTTAGTCAGCTACTCAGTCAGTCAGTCAGTCAGTCAGTCAGTCAGTCAGTCAGTCAGTCAGTCAGTCAGTCAGTCAGTCAGTCAGTCAGTCAGTCAGTCAGTCAGTCAGTCAGTCAGTCAGTCAGTCAGTCAGTCAGTCAGTCAGTCAGTCAGTCAGTCAGTCAGTCAGTCAGTCAGTCAGTCAGTCAGTCAGTCTGCCAGTAGGTCAGTCAGTCAGTCAGTAGGTCATTCTGTCAGTCTGTGGGTCAGCCAGTCCGTCATTAGGTCATTCAGCAATCATAAGGTCAGTCAGTCAGTCAGTCAGTCAGTCAGCTAGTCAGTCAGCTAGTCAGCTAGTTAGTCAGCTAGTCACTCAGTCTGTCAGACAGCTAGTCACTCAGTAGGTTGGTCAGTCAGTCGGTCTTACCGTCGGTCGGTCAGTCAGTCACTCAGTCTGTCAGACAGCTAGTCACTCAGTCTGTCAGACATCTACTCACTCAGTCAGTCAGTATGTCAGCCAGTCAGTCAGTCAGTAAATCAGTCAGTCAGTCACAGTCAGTGAGTCAGTCACAGTAAGTGAGTCAGTCACAGTCAGTGAGTCAGTCAGTGAGTCAGTCACAGTCAATGAGTCAGTCTGTGAGTCAGTCAGTCATTCAGTCAGTAGGTCAGTCAGTCTGTCTCTCAGTCAGTAGGTCAGTCTGTCAGTAGGTCTTTCAGTAGGTCAGTCATTTGGTCGATCGATCAGTCAGTCAGTTAGTCAGTCTGCCAGTAGGTCAGCCAGTCAGTCAGTAGGTCATTCTGTCAGTCAGTGGGTCAGCCAGTCCGTCATTAGGTCATTCAGCAGTCACTAGGTCAGCCAATCTGTAAGTCAGTCAGTTAGTTGGTCAGTCAGCTAATCACTCAGACTGTAAGACAGCTAGTCACTCAGTCTGTCAGACAGCTAGTCACTCAGTCAGTCAGTAGGTCAGCCAGTCAGTCAGTCAGTAGGTCAACCAGTTAGCAGGTCAAGAGATCAGTCAGTCAGTCAGTAGATCAGCCAGTCAGTCAGTAGGTCAATTTGTCATTCAGTGGGTCAGTCAGTCTGTCTTTAGGTCATCAAGTCTGTCATTCAGCCAGTCACTCAGTAGGTCAGTCAGTTGCTCAGCCTGTCATTCACTGAGCCAGTCAGTCAGTCACTGAGTCAGTCAGTCTGTCGGTGGGTGGGTCAGTCACTGAGTCAGTCAGTCTGTCGGTGGGTGGGTCGGTCTGTGGGTGGGTCGGTCTGTGGGTGGGTCAGTCGGTCGGTCGGTCGGTCGGTCGGTCGGTCGGTCGGTCGGGTCGGGTCGGGTCGGGTCGGGTCGGGTCGGGTCGGGTCGGGTCGGGTCGGGTCGGGTCGGGTCGGGTCGGGTCGGGTCGGGTCGGGTCGGGTCGGGTCGGGTCGGTCGGTCGGTCGGTCGGTCGGTCGGTCGGTCGGTCGGTCGGTCGGTCGGTCGGTCGGTCGGTCGGTCGGTCGGTCAGTCAGTCAGTCAGTCAGTCAGTCAGTCAGTCAGTCAGTCAGTCAGTCAGTCAGTCAGTCAGTCAGTCAGTCAGTCAGTCAGTCAGTCAGTCAGTCAGTCAGTCAGTCTGCCAGTAGGTCAGCCAGTCAGTCAGTAGGTCAGCCAGTCAGTCAGTAGGTCATTCTGTCAGTCTGTGGGTCAGCCAGTCCGTCATTAGGTCATTCAGCAGTCATAAGGTCAGTCAGTCAGTCAGTCAGTCAGTCAGCTAGTCAGTCAGCTAGTCAGCTAGTTAGTCAGCTAGTCACTCAGTCTGTCAGACAGCTAGTCACTCAGTAGGTTGGTCAGTCAGTCGGTCTTACCGTCGGTCGGTCAGTCAGTCACTCAGTCTGTCAGACAGCTAGTCACTCAGTCTGTCAGACATCTACTCACTCAGTCAGTCAGTATGTCAGTCAGTCAGTCAGTCAGTCAGTCAGTCAGTCAGTCAGTCAGTCAGTCAGTCAGTCAGTCAGTCAGTCAGTCAGTCAGTCAGTCAGTCTGCCAGTAGGTCAGCCAGTCAGTTTGTAGGTCAGCCAGTCAGTCAGTAGGTCATTCTGTCAGTCTGTGGGTCAGCCAGTCCGTCATTAGGTCATTCAGCAGTCACTAGGTCAGCCAATCTGTAAGTCAGTCAGTTAGTTGGTCAGTCAGCTAATCACTCAGACTGTAAGACAGCTAGTCACTCAGTCTGTCAGACAGCTAGTCACCCAGTCAGTCAGTCAGACAGCTAGTCACTCAGTCTGTCAGACAGCTAGTCACTCAGTCAGTCAGTAGGTCAGCCAGTCAGTCAGTCAGTAGGTCAACCAGTTAGCAGGTCAAGAGATCAGTCAGTCAGTCAGTAGATCAGCCAGTCAGTCAGTAGGTCAATTTGTCATTCAGTGGGTCAGTCAGTCTGTCTTTAGGTCATCAAGTCTGTCAGTCAGCCAGTCACTCAGTAGGTCAGTCAGTTGCTCAGCCTGTCATTCAATGAGCCAGTCAGTCAGTCACTGAGTCAGTCAGTCTGTCGGTGGGTGGGTCAGTCACTGAGTCAGTCAGTCTGTCGGTGGGTGGGTCGGTCTGTGGGTGGGTCGGTCTGTGGGTGGGTCAGTCGGTCGGTCGGTCGGTCGGTCGGTCGGTCGGTCGGTCGGTCGGTCGGGTCGGGTCGGGTCGGGTCGGGTCGGGTCGGGTCGGGTCGGGTCGGGTCGGTCGGTCGGTCGGTCGGTCGGTCGGTCGGTCGGTCGGTCGGTCGGTCGGTCGGTCGGTCGGTCGGTCGGTCGGTCGGTCGGTCGGTCGGTCAGTCAGTCAGTCAGTCAGTCAGTCAGTCAGTCAGTCAGTCAGTCAGTCAGTCAGTTAGTCAGTCAGTCAGTCAGTCAGTTAGTCAGTTAGTCAGCTACTCAGTCAGTCAGTCAGTCAGTCAGTCAGTCAGTCAGTCAGTCAGTCAGTCAGTCAGTCAGTCAGTCAGTCAGTCAGTCAGTCAGTCAGTCAGTCAGTCAGTCAGTCAGTCAGTCAGTCAGTCTGCCAGTAGGTCAGCCAGTCAGTCAGTAGGTCATTCTGTCAGTCTGTGGGTCAGCCAGTCCGTCATTAGGTCATTCAGCAGTCATAAGGTCAGTCAGTCAGTCAGTCAGTCAGTCAGCTAGTCAGTCAGCTAGTCAGCTAGTTAGTCAGCTAGTCACTCAGTCTGTCAGACAGCTAGTCACTCAGTAGGTTGGTCAGTCAGTCGGTCTTACCGTCGGTCGGTCAGTCAGTCACTCAGTAGGTCAGTCAGTTGCTCAGCCTGTCATTCACTGAGCCAGTCAGTCAGTCACTGAGTCAGTCAGTCTGTCGGTGGGTGGGTCAGTCACTGAGTCAGTCAGTCTGTCGGTGGGTGGGTCGGTCTGTGGGTGGGTCGGTCTGTGGGTGGGTCAGTCGGTCGGTCGGTCGGTCGGTCGGTCGGTCGGTCGGGTCGGGTCGGGTCGGATCGGGTCGGGTCGGGTCGGGTCGGGTCGGGTCGGTCGGTCGGTCGGTCGGTCGGTCGGTCGGTCGGTCGGTCGGTCGGTCGGTCGGTCAGTCAGTCAGTCAGTCAGTCAGTCAGTCAGTCAGTCAGTCAGTCAGTCAGTCAGTTAGTCAGTCAGTCAGTCAGTTAGTCAGTCAGTCAGTCAGTCAGTTAGTCAGTTAGTCAGCTACTCAGTCAGTCAGTCAGTCAGTCAGTCAGTCAGTCAGTCAGTCAGTCAGTCAGTCAGTCAGTCAGTCAGTCAGTCAGTCAGTCAGTCAGTCAGTCAGTCAGTCAGTCAGTCAGTCAGTCAGTCAGTCAGTCTGCCAGTAGGTCAGCCAGTCAGTCAGTAGGTCATTCTGTCAGTCTGTGGGTCAGCCAGTCCGTCATTAGGTCATTCAGCAGTAATAAGGTCAGTCAGTCAGTCAGTCAGTCAGCTAGTCAGTCAGCTAGTCAGCTAGTTAGTCAGCTAGTCACTCAGTCTGTCAGACAGCTAGTCACTCAGTAGGTTGGTCAGTCAGTCGGTCTTACCGTCGGTCGGTCAGTCAGTCACTCAGTCTGTCAGACAGCTAGTCACTCAGTCTGTCAGACATCTACTCACTCAGTCAGTCAGTATGTCAGCCAGTCAGTCAGTCAGTAAATCAGTCAGTCAGTCACAGTCAGTGAGTCAGTCACAGTAAGTGAGTCAGTCACAGTCAGTGAGTCAGTCAGTGAGTCAGTCACAGTCAGTGAGTCAGTCTGTGAGTCAGTCAGTCATTCAGTCAGTAGGTCAGTCAGTCTGTCTCTCAGTCAGTAGGTCAGTCTGTCAGTAGGTCTTTCAGTAGGTCAGTCATTTGGTCGATCGATCAGTCAGTCAGTTAGTCAGTCTGCCAGTAGGTCAGCCAGTCAGTCAGTAGGTCATTCTGTCAGTCAGTGGGTCAGCCAGTCCGTCATTAGGTCATTCAGCAGTCACTAGGTCAGCCAATCTGTAAGTCAGTCAGTTAGTTGGTCAGTCAGCTAATCACTCAGACTGTAAGACAGCTAGTCACTCAGTCTGTCAGACAGCTAGTCACCCAGTCAGTCAGTCAGACAGCTAGTCACTCAGTCTGTCAGACAGCTAGTCACTCAGTCAGTCAGTAGGTCAGCCAGTCAGTCAGTCAGTAGGTCAACCAGTTAGCAGGTCAAGAGATCAGTCAGTCAGTCAGTAGATTAGCCAGTCAGTCAGTAGGTCAATTTGTCATTCAGTGGGTCAGTCAGTCTGTCTTTAGGTCATCAAGTCTGTCAGTCAGCCAGTCACTCAGTAGGTCAGTCAGTTGCTCAGCCTGTCATTCACTGAGCCAGTCAGTCAGTCACTGAGTCAGTCAGTCTGTCGG
>CAVMGG010000703.1:27500-30000 GCA_963680895.1 Fragum sueziense
TCAGTCAGTCAGTCAGTCAGTCAGTCAGTCAGTCAGTTAGTCAGTCAGTCAGTCAGTCAGTTAGTCAGTTAGTCAGCTACTCAGTCAGTCAGTCAGTCAGTCAGTCAGTCAGTCAGTCAGTCAGTCAGTCAGTCAGTCAGTCAGTCAGTCAGTCAGTCAGTCAGTCAGTCAGTCAGTCAGTCAGTCAGTCAGTCAGTCAGTCAGTCAGTCAGTCAGTCAGTCAGTCAGTCAGTCAGTCAGTCAGTCTGCCAGTAGGTCAGCCAGTCAGTCAGTAGGTCATTCTGTCAGTCTGTGGGTCAGCCAGTCCGTCATTAGGTCATTCAGCAGTCATAAGGTCAGTCAGTCAGTCAGTCAGTCAGCTAGTCAGTCAGCTAGTCAGCTAGTTAGTCAGCTAGTCACTCAGTCTGTCAGACAGCTAGTCACTCAGTAGGTTGGTCAGTCAGTCGGTCTTACCGTCGGTCGGTCAGTCAGTCACTCAGTCTGTCAGACAGCTAGTCACTCAGTCTGTCAGACATCTACTCACTCAGTCAGTCAGTATGTCAGCCAGTCAGTCAGTCAGTAAATCAGTCAGTCAGTCACAGTCAGTGAGTCAGTCACAGTAAGTGAGTCAGTCACAGTCAGTGAGTCAGTCAGTGAGTCAGTCACAGTCAGTGAGTCAGTCTGTGAGTCAGTCAGTCATTCAGTCAGTAGGTCAGTCAGTCTGTCTCTCAGTCAGTAGGTCAGTCTGTCAGTAGGTCTTTCAGTAGGTCAGTCATTTGGTCGATCGATCAGTCAGTCAGTTAGTCAGTCTGCCAGTAGGTCAGCCAGTCAGTCAGTAGGTCATTCTGTCAGTCAGTGGGTCAGCCAGTCCGTCATTAGGTCATTCAGCAGTCACTAGGTCAGCCAATCTGTAAGTCAGTCAGTTAGTTGGTCAGTCAGCTAATCACTCAGACTGTAAGACAGCTAGTCACTCAGTCTGTCAGACAGCTAGTCACCCAGTCAGTCAGTCAGACAGCTAGTCACTCAGTCTGTCAGACAGCTAGTCACTCAGTCAGTCAGTAGGTCAGCCAGTCAGTCAGTCAGTAGGTCAACCAGTTAGCAGGTCAAGAGATCAGTCAGTCAGTCAGTAGATCAGCCAGTCAGTCAGTAGGTCAATTTGTCATTCAGTGGGTCAGTCAGTCTGTCTTTAGGTCATCAAGTCTGTCAGTCAGCCAGTCACTCAGTAGGTCAGTCAGTTGCTCAGCCTGTCATTCACTGAGCCAGTCAGTCAGTCACTGAGTCAGTCAGTCTGTCGGTGGTTGGGTCAGTCACTGAGTCAGTCAGTCTGTCGGTGGGTGGGTCGGTCTGTGGGTGGGTCGGTCTGTGGGTGGGTCAGTCGGGTCGGTCGGTCGGTCGGTCGGTCGGTCGGTCGGTCGGTCGGTCGGGTCGGGTCGGGTCGGGTCGGGTCGGGTCGGGTCGGGTCGGGTCGGGTCGGGTCGGGTCGGGTCGGGTCGGGTCGGGTCGGGTCGGTCGGTCGGTCGGTCGGTCGGTCGGTCGGTCGGTCGGTCGGTCGGTCGGTCGGTCGGTCGGTCGGTCGGTCGGTCGGTCGGTCAGTCAGTCAGTCAGTCAGTCAGTCAGTCAGTCAGTCAGTCAGTCAGTCAGTCAGTTAGTCAGTCAGTCAGTCAGTCAGTTAATCAGTTAGTCAGCTACTCAGTCAGTCAGTCAGTCAGTCAGTCAGTCAGTCAGTCAGTCAGTCAGTCAGTCAGTCAGTCAGTCAGTCAGTCAGTCAGTCAGTCAGTCAGTCAGTCAGTCAGTCAGTCAGTCAGTCAGTCAGTCAGTCAGTCAGTCAGTCAGTCAGTCAGTCAGTCAGTCAGTCAGTCTGCCAGTAGGTCAGCCAGTCAGTCAGTAGGTCATTCTGTCAGTCTGTGGGTCAGCCAGTCCGTCATTAGGTCATTCAGCAGTCATAAGGTCAGTCAGTCAGTCAGTCAGTCAGTCAGCTAGTCAGTCAGCTAGTCAGCTAGTTAGTCAGCTAGTCACTCAGTCTGTCAGACAGCTAGTCACTCAGTAGGTTGGTCAGTCAGTCGGTCTTACCGTCGGTCGGTCAGTCAGTCACTCAGTCTGTCAGACAGCTAGTCACTCAGTCTGTCAGACATCTACTCACTCAGTCAGTCAGTTTGTCAGCCAGTCAGTCAGTCAGTAAATCAGTCAGTCAGTCACAGTCAGTGAGTCAGTCACAGTAAGTGAGTCAGTCACAGTCAGTGAGTCAGTCAGTGAGTCAGTCACAGTCAGTGAGTCAGTCTGTGAGTCAGTCAGTCATTCAGTCAGTAGGTCAGTCAGTCTGTCTCTCAGTCAGTAGGTCAGTCTGTCAGTAGGTCTTTCAGTAGGTCAGTCATTTGGTCGATCGATCAGTCAGTCAGTTAGTCAGTCTGCCAGTAGGTCAGCCAGTCAGTCAGTAGGTCATTCTGTCAGTCAGTGGGTCAGCCAGTCCGTCATTAGGTCATTCAGCAGTCACTAGGTCAGCCAATCTGTAAGTCAGTAAGTT
>CAVMGG010000704.1:0-95404 GCA_963680895.1 Fragum sueziense
CGGACAAGTCAAATTTATGATGCCTCCCTATCGGGGGCATAATAAAAATTGAAATGGGAATGAAATGTCCCTTTAAAAAGACCAAAGTTACACATTGGTTATCTTTGTGAGTTTTAAATATTATGTACATATTTCTGAACTGAAATGATATCAATTACGAGAAATATCCTCTAGAGGGGTGACAAAAGTGCAATTTCGGAAACTACGTGTACACAAAAGTAGTTAAAATACTGTCACCGAAATATTTTTGAATTTTGATCTGGGTTTCCAATACAAACCAATATCTATCATCAAGTTTGTGGCTACGATATCGCAGCTAACACAAAAGCAGTGTTCAATGACTCGCAAGGACGGATCGAGGATTGTTTTCGGAGGGGTGGGGGGGTGGGGGGGGGGGCAGTCGTATCAACCTTTTACAAGATATTTTGAGATTGTCAACTTCCAATAGTTATTCAAATACATGTATAGCTAAGTGTACATGTATAGCTAAGTGTAGTTGCATTGATGTATCCGAAAAAAAATATCCAAACTTGATTTTCACAAATCAAGACTGATCTGTCAATGACTCAATGGTAGCAAAACCCTGAAATATGCGCACATTGAAAATTGTTGCCATGTCATACTAGAATCAACAATACTTATTTCAAAAATGAAAGAAAAAAAACCAGTGCATCATATTGAGTTATAGTTTTAAACTGAATGATAAATGATCTGGAAAACTTGCACTAAAAGATGGTAGTATAGCTATTTCTCGAGAGCTCCCGGGGGCCTCCGCCCCCTGGACCCCAGCTCTGAAGTTCAGTATTTTGAAATTTTCTAACTTTCACCCATGATGGTCTTCTTTAGGTAGATCTAATAATATTCACAGCTGTTTGAGGGTATTTCTAAAACCATTCATTGTTTATGAACATTGAAAGAAGTTCTTCTATAAGATCTACCTGTTTACTGAATTTGAAAATTGTATTCTGACGATTTTCATGAATTGTATTCTGACATTTTCTTTGGATTCAAGTCAATTGCAGATCCACGCCCCCTCATGTAGCCTTTTTTCATACAGACATTCAATCACAAAATAGATTAGTGGAATTATCATCTAATCAAAGCCAAATGACCCCCCCCCCCCACCCCAACACGGAACTCTTGAAAATTTTGTTATCCTAGATTCATATCCTTATATCCTTGCACAGGAGTTTGAAATATACTAGTATTCTGGAGTGATCCATAATTATTTTCTTCCTTGAATTTTGTCCTTACTCAGGAGTTTGAACCTTATCCTTATACAGGAGTTTGAAATATATTTCCTTACTTTCTTGAATTGTTGTTACACAGCAGTTTGAAATATTGTATTCCTTATGAATCTTAACTTGCATTTTTATTAATTTGTATACTTACACACAGGAATTAGATATAATTTGAACTGAACATTAGATTCTTAACTTGCATTTTTCTTGTTTAAATTAATCTGAATTTATTGGGTTCTAATCCTTAACCTTTTCCCAAACAAGACCTGGTTTTGACGTCCGTAATAGAAACGCATTGGGAAAACATTATTCTGGCATCAGCATGTCTGTCCGTCCATGTACAAATCTTGTCTTGCGCATAGCTCAAATACTGATAAAGGTACATGTATAATTGTGACCCATCACACTAAAAGGGACCTTATCGGATATGTGAAAAATATTGACCCTAGTCAGTCTGTGCAGTCCGTGCAGCCAGACTAGGGCCGACACTTTTCACTTTTATGTAATTTTCTAAATCTGGGGTGTTTACCCTATCTTACTCTGTATTCACTTTTCGCATACAGGATCTGGTTGACCTGCGCTGGGTCTGACAAGTTTGTCAAAATTTGGAGTTCGGATAAGGTCCCTTTTAGCGTGACGGGTCACAATTTTGAAAATTTAAAAGTGCATAGCATTTATTGTGGAGAGGTGCAATGCAGAAGAACCATTACTCTGCTGCTCATAGACCTAATTTTTAAGAGACAAACTTCTCTTGTTATCTACAATTCAATATTAATTTCATTTCCTTCAATACTTTTTAAAGCCTTCTCTGATGGGGTCATAAAAAGCAAGTCTTGTTTAACTAATACATCTGTTGAAGCGACTTTCAGGCCCTTCAGGGCTTTGATTTAATCAGGGTGGCTAAAAACTATTCTAAATGGTTAAGCAGTGTTCAAATTATATTTTAAATTCATGTTCACTACTTTTTAGCTAAAATTGTGTGCACAATCTTGCAAAATGGCAACAAAAAAGCGTTTCACTCCTGACAGCATATATATTGCACAATATGAGAAATTGTAACCCGCAAGGTTGATGGCTTCCTAAAAAAATTTGAGTGGTAGATTTCAGGCTGAATAGACAAAAATGAGAACACATTTTGAAAAATAAAAGTGTTTCACTCCTGACATAAAATTCAGAGGGGTATTGTATAAAACAGGCTCCACATCCTAAACCAATGAAGATAAGATAAAAAAGTAATTTTAAGATGATGATGCACATGTTGATTTATGAATTAAAAGTGCTTATTGTAGTATCCTGTCACTGTCTTTTATTTACCATAGCTTAGAAATTTGGTTCAAGTGTTAAGTGTCACACAAAAATGTTTCACTCCTGACATTTAGGACATGTTTAAATGACATATCTTTTTTATTTGTGAAGCGATTTTCTTTAAACTTGGTACCCAGTATATACACACAATAACACATCTTTTTAGCTTTGATTGGGTTGAAAATGTTTCTCTGTAAAAGCCGTGGCATGTAAAAAGTCAATGGTCACATTTTTTAGCTCACCTGAGCACAAAGTGCTCAAGGTGAGCTATTGTGGTCGCTTTTTGTCCGTCGTCCGTCCGTCTGTCCGTCCGTCCGTCCATCTGTCCGTCCGTCCGTCCGTCCGTCCGTTCACAATTTCTTTCAACATCTTCTCCTCCTAAACCATTGGACCAATTTTGACCAAACTTAGCAGGAATGTTCCTTGTGTGATACTTTTCAAAACTTGTTCGTGAATTTTTGATTTGTCAAAAAATGTGGGCGTGGCAGGCAGAAAGGGGCTTATCAGACTAGAAATCATAGGAAAATTCTTTAAAAATCAACCATTGGGCCCAATTGCACCAAACTCGACAGGAATATTCCTTGAGTCACTCTTTTCAAAATTTGTTCACACATTTTTATATTTGTCAAAAAATGTGGCCGTGGCAGGGAGAAAGGGGCTTATTAGACTTAGAGAAATCATTAGAAAATTCTTTAAAAATCAACCATTGGGCCAATTTGAACCATACTTTGCAGGAATGTGCCTTGAGTCATTCTTGTCAAAATTTGTTCACAATTTTTTTCATTTGTCAAAAATTGTGGCCGTGGCAGGGAAAAAGGGGCTTATCAGACTTGGAGAAATCAGAAGAAAATTCTTTAATAATCAACCATCAGGCCAATTTGAACCATACTTGGCAGGAATGTGCCTTAAGTCATTCTTTTCAAAATTTGTTCAGAAATTTTACATTTGAAAAAAAAAAAAAACATGGCCGTGGCAGGGATAAAGGGGCTTTAGACTTAGAGAAATCATAAGAAAATTCTTTAAAAATCAACCATTGGGCCAATTTGAACCAGACCTTGCAGGAATGTGCCTTGAGTCATTCTTTTCAAAATTTGACCACAAATCTTTTTATTTGTAAAAAATTTTGGCCTGAGCAGGGAGAAAGGGGCTTATCAGACTTGGAGAAATCATAAGAAAATTCTTTAAAAATCAACCAATGGGCCAATTTTAAGCAGACTTTGCAGGAATGTTCTTTGAGTCTCTCTTTTCAAAATTTGTTCACAGTTTTTTTCATTTGTAAAAAACTGTGACTGTGGCAGGTAGAAAGGGGTTTATTAGACTTGGAGAAATCATAAGAAAATTCTTTAAAAATCAACCATTGTGCCCAATGTGCCTTAAGTCATTCTTTTCAAAATTTGTTCAGAAATTTTACATTTGAAAAAAAAAAACATGGCCGTGGCAGGGATAAAGGGGCTTTAGACTTAGAGAAATCATAAGAAAATTCTTTAAAAATCAACCATTGGGCCAATTTGAACCAGACCTTGCAGGAATGTGCCTTGAGTCATTCTTTTCAAAATTTGACCACAAATCTTTTTATTTGTAAAAAATTTTGGCCTGAGCAGGGAGAAAGGGGCTTATCAGACTTGGAGAAATCATAAGAAAATTCTTTAAAAATCAACCAATGGGCCAATTTTAAGCAGACTTTGCAGGAATGTTCTTTGAGTCTCTCTTTTCAAAATTTGTTCACAGTTTTTTTCATTTGTAAAAAACTGTGACTGTGGCAGGGAGAAAGGGGTTTATTAGACTTAGAGAAATCATAAGAAAATTCTTTAAAAATCAACCATTGGGCCCAATTGAAGCAGACTTTGCTGGAAGGTTCCTTGAGTGACCCTTCTCAAAACTTTTTCGCGCATTTTTTTATTCGTCAAAAAATGTGGGTGTGGCAAGGAGGAAGGGGCTTATCGGACTTAAAGAAATCATAAGAAAATTCTTTAAAAATCAACCATTGTGCCCAATTGAACCAGACTTTACTGGAATGTTCCTTGAGTTACTCTTTTCAAAATGTGTTCACAAATTTTTCCATTGGTCAAAAAATGTGGGCATGGCAGGGAGGAAGGGCTTATCAGACTTAGAGAAATCATAAGAAAATTCTTTAAAAATAAACCATTGGGCCAATTTTCTATTTCCCTTATCTGTTGCTCTCAGGCTGGCCCCATGTTTATCTTATGTAAACAAATAAGGGATTAGCTTTAGCTTATCAGATGGTAATCTTTCACTAAATTCTATCAAACACAGACAAAAACTTGTTAATTGAGCCTATCATAAATGATCAATCTCTAACAGATCAGTATGCTTTGAAAATTAGCCCTATGTTGTATATTGCGAAATTATGAAATAATTGTTGAAAATTAACTAACTCAACAATTGTGCTAATTCATACCCAGCCTTACAGGATCGATTGGAACAAAATTATTTCTTAATTGTTTCCAAACAGAAAGTCCTTATAAGTTTCATGCCTTTGAATTTGACAAAATTGCCATTATCACTCTTGTCATCTTGATTCAGGTGAGCGATTTAGGACCATCATGGTCCTCTTGTTTTAAACTTGCCCCCTTAATAAAAAAAAGCCCATTTTTAGCTCCACTGGCCTTTCAGGCCAGCGGGCTATTGTCATGGCGGTGTGTCCGTCGTGCGTCCGTCCGTCCGTGCGTCCGTCCGTGCGTCCGTAAACTTTTTCTTTAAAAATCTTCTCCTCAGAAACTACTGGATGGATTTCAACCAAACTTCACAGGAATGATCCTTGGGTGACCCTCTCTCAGATTCCTACAAAGAGTTTGGATTGAACTAGAATAACTTGAGTTATCTGCCCTTGAACATGAAAAAAAGCTGGTTTTGACCTTATTTTTAGCTCACCTGAGCACGAAGTGCTCAAGGTGAGCTATTGTGGTCGCTTTTTGTCCGTCGGCGTCCGTCTGTCTGTCTGTCTGTCCGTCTGTCTGTCCGTCTGTCTGTCCGTCTGTCTGTCCGTCTGTCTGTTCACATTTTGTTGTTACCATTCTAGCACCTACAAATATTGACCAATCTTAACCAAACTTGGTCAAAACATGTAATACCATAAGTTCTCGGATGAGTTCGATTTTGAGTCAGATCGGACCGGGAAGTCCAGAGTTATGTGCCCTTGAACGTCAAAAATGGCTTGTTTTGACTTTGTTACCACTCTAGCATCTACATATATTGACCAATCTTAATTAAACTTGGTCAAAACATGTATGATCATAAGTTCTTGAATGAGTTCGATTTTGGGTCAGATCGGATCAGGAAGATCGGAGTTATGCGCCCTTGAATATCAAAAATAGCTAGTTTTGACTTTGTTACCACTCTAGCATCTACAAATATTGACCAATCTTAACCAAACCTGGTCAAGACATATGTAACAATAAGTTCTTGGATGAGTTCAATTTTGGGTCAGATCGGATCAGGAAGTCAGGAGTTATGCGCCCTTGAATATCAAAAATCGCTAGTTTTGACATTGTTACCACTCTAGCATCTACAGATATTGACCAATCTTGACCAAACTTGGTCAAAACATGTATGACAATAAGTTCTTGGACGAGTATGATTTTGAGTCAGATCAGATCAGGAAGTCCGGAGTTATGTGCCCTTTGATTTCAAAAATAGCTAGTTTAGACTTTGTTACCACTCTAGCATCAACAAATATTGACCAATCAAGACAAAACTTGGCTAGAATGTTGGTAACCATACAATAATGAATGAGTTTGATTTTCAGTGTCATCAAAGAAGGAAGTCTGGAGTTATGTGCCCTTGAATTTGACAAATTTGCCGTTTTCGACTTTGTTTACACTTTAGCATCTACATTTATTGACCAATCAAGACAAAAAGTGTCAACAATGTTGCTAACTATAAGCTGCTGAATGAATTAAATTTTCAGCTTGATCGGACCAGAAAACCAGAGTTATTAGCCCTTGAATTTCACAAAATTGCCATTTTCAACTTTATTTTCACTTCAAAAAACACAAATATTGACCAATCAAGACTTAACTTGGTAACAATGTTGGTGACCATGAGATCTTATATGATTTCATTTTTCATATTGATCGGACTAAAAAAGCCAGAGTTGTGTGCCCTTGATGGTGACAAAATTGCCGATTTTGTTTTTAATTTCACTCAAACAGCAATAAATATTGACCAATCAAAAAACAACTTGGACATAAGTTTGATGAGAATATCTTTTTCAGAACAGAGTCATGTGCCCTGGATTATGACAAAATTGATGTTTTTTTATCGACTTGGTTTTCACTATAACAGCCACAAATATCGATCATTAAAGATTAAGAATGCTGTTTTCAGCTGGATCATAATCTCGCATCTTAAGTTTCGTGTTCTTCTCTTAGAGATACCTAGGTCATGTAAAAGATGGGTCTTGTTCTGCATGGAGAAAGTTTCAAACTTCTATCAGGTGAGCGATCCAGGGCCATCTTGGCCCTCTTGTTACTCTAAAATCTACAAATATTAACCAATCAAGACAAAACTTGGACAGAATATATATAAGCATGATATCCTGCCTGGGTTTAATTTTCAGCTTGATCGGAATTTTACATCATGAGTTATGTGCCCTTGAATTTGACAAAATTTCCATTTTCGACTTTGTTTTCACTCTAACAACCATAATTGTTAACCAATCAAGATGATATTTGGAGAGAATCTTGTTGACAACAAGATCTTGCTTTTGTGTAATTTTCAGGATGATTGCATTGCTACAAACTGAGTTATGTGCCCTAGAAATTGACAAAATTTCAGTTTTCAAAACTTTTTTCACTTTTGTGGCCAAATAATAGATTAATACTGACAAAATTTGGACAGACCATAAGATCTTGCACAAGTTTAATATTCAGCTTGATTATTGTGGTGTTCAAGACATAAATTATCAAGTCAGAATCATATTTTTAAATCAGAATGTCTTTATTTTCATGACCTGCACAATCGCAACTTCTTGAACTGATTATCATAAAGAAAAACAACTCTTACTGAACTTTAAATTGCTCATATCAAAAGTTACTTCCCTTAGTCTACCACAATTATTAACTCACATATTGAATTATGTGCCTTTGAATTTGGCATAATGATAGTTTTCAACTTTATCATCACTCTAAAAATCTCCAAAATATTAGTCAATCATTTACCTTCTTTTCGCTTTGACCACATAATTGCTTCTCTTTACTTTGTTTCTGCTCTAAGAATCACAAGTATTTAAAAATATATCAGTTTAAGCATTTAGATGAATTTGTCAATTTTTAGCTCACCTGAGCACAAAGTGCTCAAGGTGAGCTATTGTGGTCGCTTTTTGTCCGTCGTCCGTCCGTCTGTCCGTCCGTCTGTCCGTCCGTCTGTTCACAATTTCTTTAAACATCTTCTCCTCCTATACCATTGGGCAAATTTTTACCAAACTTGGCAGGAATGTTCCTTGAGTGACCCTTCTCAAAACTTGTTCGCGGATTTTTGATTCGTCTAAAAATGTGGGCGTGGCAGGGCGGGGCTTATCAGACCTAGAGAAATCATAAGAAAATTCTTCAAAAATCAACCATTGGGCCAATTTGAACCAAACTTGACAGGAATGTGCCTTGAGTCATTCTTTTCAAAATTTGTTCACAAAATTTTACATTTGTAAAAAATTGTGGCTGTGGCAGGGAGAAAGGGGCTTATCAGACTTAGAGAAATCATAATAAAATTCTTTAAAAATCAACCATTCGGCCCAATTGAAGCAGACTTTGCAGAAATGTTCCTTGAATCACTCTTTTAAAAATTTGTTCACAAGTTTTTACATTTGTAAAAAAAATGTGGCCGTGGCAGGGCGAAAGAGGCTTATCGGACTTAGAGAAATTGACATGAGAAAATTCTTTAAAAATCAACCATTGGGCATATTTGAAGCAAACGTGACGGGAATGTGCCTTGAGTCACTCTTTTCAAAATTTGTTCACAAATTCTTACATTTGTCAAAAAATGTTGGCGTGGCAGGGAGAAAGGGGCTTATCGGACTTAGAGAAATCATAAGAAAATTCTTTAAAAATAAATCATTGGGCCCAATTGAAGCAGACTTTGCAGGAATGTTCCTTGAATCACTCTTTTCAAAATTTGCTCACAAGTTTTCACATTTGTCAAAAAATATGGATTTGGCAGGGAGAAAGGGGCTCATCAGACTTAGAGAAATCATGAGAAAATTCTTTAAAAATCAACCATTTGGCCCAATTGAAGCAGACTTTGCAGAAATGTTCCTTGAATCACTCTTTTCAAAATTTGCTCACAAGTTTTTACATTTGTCAAAAAATATGTATGTGGCAGGGAGAAAGGGGCTTATCAGACTTAGAGAAATCATAAGAAAGTTCTTTAAAAATCGCCCATTCGGCCCAATTGAAGCAGACATTGCAGGAATGTTCCTTGATTCGCTCTTTTCAAAATTTGCTCACAAAATTTACTTTGGGAATCATGCATACATGCTGCAGATAAGAGGAGATAATAGCTTTTCAAAATTCAACATTTTGTTCAATATTCATCAAACCGTATGTTGTTGGTGATCATTTAAGTCATCTGCTTGAAAAGATTAATACATTCTGCATAGTGTTTGGATATAAATAATAAATTTAGACTGTCATTTCTATTTCTCTTATCTATTTCTCTTATCTGTTGCTCTGGATGCCCCTATGTTTATTTTATGTAAACAAATAAGAAGGGATTAACTTAGCTTATCAGATGTTGATTTTTCGCTATATTTTTTCAAATAACAGACCAAATCTTGTAAATTGTTCTTATATTTTATTATAATGATATATCATAAATGATCAATCTCTAATAGAATAGTATGCTTTGAAAATTAGCCCTATGTATATATTGTGAAATAAAAAAATAACCTCAACCATTGTGCTAATTCATACCCAATTTTATAGGATTGATTCAAACAAAATTATTACTTAATTGTTTCCAAACAGAAAGCCCTTAGTTTGATGCCTTTGAATTTGACCTAATTGCCATTTTCACTCTTGTCATCTTGATTCAGGTGAGCAATTTAGGACCATCATGGTCCTCTTGTTTTAATAGTAAACCACAAGAAATTCAGGCCTGTGGAGCGACTCAAGACCTTCAGGTCTTTCTAGTCTTGAGTATGCAAGTCCTCCTACAATTTCAGCCCGAATTTGATCAAACCTGCCACAATGAATCTCCATGGTATCTAGTTGTGCACAGCGCTTATAGTATTCAGATGACTTTGTTCGTTCTTTTAATTATTTGTCCTTGAATTAAAAGAAAAGCCCATTTTCTTGTGTGCGCAACTCCTACAGTTTCAACCAGAATTTAATCAAACTTGCAACAATGAATCTCTGTGGTGTCTAGTTGTGCAAACCGCTAACAACTTAGTTAATTGATCGATTTTGTTGTTTGATGAATCTATCGGCTAATATTTGACATTGTGTTACTCAAATATATGGTCAACTCGGGACACTTCAAAATATAGATAAAAATATCTTTAAAACTCTAAACAAAAATCAAAAAGGTATGACTTACCCAGTCTACCATTTGTCGACGATACAGCCGGAGGATTACAGCAGCCCTAAAGATTGGAGATAATAGGGTGTGCTCATTTGGTGAAAGAAATTTGTGAAACCACAATAGCAAAAAAAATAAAGTGGTCTTTAAAATTTCTTGTATGAAGCAAACTGATGACGAATAAGTATTAATTTTCCATTTTCTTTCAACCCTTCTTCAAGACAATGTTTTATTACAAATTGCTTGTATAGTATTCTATAGAATTATGGGAATTAATTCAGTTAACTTTAAGGGGGAATGCTCCAGTTTCCTAATTTTTTTTCCCAATAATAGAATTTATTTATATTTTGTATGCTGAAATTACATGTTAATACCAATTGAAAAATTAAATAAAAATGGATGGTTAGCGATCTTGTTTGAATTTTATTGGCATTCGTATCACATACCCCTTCATCGAAAAAATGCACAATTTCTTGCACCTGTTCAAGGTCACTAAAATGCTAATTAAATACTGTATATTCATCATTCAGTCCCGAAAACGGATTTAAAGTAACGTCTTACATTTGATATGAACAGAAAACTGAAAGTATGTGCTATTATAAACGCGTAAATGTATAAAACAGCATGCTCACGTGTTCGGCTAGATCAACGAAGCTGGAGTGTTTTATGTCAAAATTTGCATATTTTTGGAAATATTTCAAGTTCTACGTAATAGAATTTGATAAAACTCCCTCATTGTATTAAGCAACATGTCCTGATAATAATTCAAAAAGAAAATGTATAGGTCAGCGCACTTATTAGCGAATTACATCGCAAAACAGTGGTAACTGCATATACACTTATGACTGTATTGCTCTAAATAATCGATTTTCATCTTGAGGAAATCAGTTTCGCATAAAAAATACGCTTTTACCGCCGAAAAGTGGTTAATTGTAATGATGTATTATATTATTGAAAATACGGTAGCGAAACATATTGGTACGAAACGTTTAATTTCCTACAGTAATGACCGAGTGTTCCTAAAAACTGTAGCATTCCCCCTTAAATCTATAGATTAATGAATGCACATTTCTGTAGCTTCAATCTTACTAGTTAGAGTGATAATGAGGGCAACCAGTGCAGCAGATAAATAGAAAAGTTTGATTTACCCTGACTAATGCATCAATTACATTAACATAGTATTCACTTTTTGTACAAAAACAATTGTGATGATGGTGAAATGTATTAAACTTTTTACTAGCATGTTTGCATGTTGTGGTTTGAATTCTCTTGACATTTGCTAATGTGTTTGAATTTATTCTAGCAGATTGTGGTATTTTAACTTTTGTCATGTTCATCCTGAAACACTCCAGGGCCCTGTTTTACAAACTTGCAAATATTCTTTGGTATATTTGACATAGTTTACATAACAAACTAATTGGCCAGAGACATGTTTCTTGTTCAATCAAATGACTTGTTATATAAATTATACAAAAAAAGATGTTTGTAAATTTGTTATCAACATGGGGCCTAGATGCTTTCTCATACAGCATAACCCTTTCCCAAACGACAAAATTTTAGGGTGCTCCAAATTGAAAGCTGCTGCAGACAATAAAGTAAAGATTGAAAACCATTGGATTTGTGTAAAATATGGCATAGAAAATATTGAGGCAAAAGGAGAAACTGCTGGTTATCAGCAGTTTCTTCTTTTGTTTCAATGTTTTCCAAAGCCTTTTCTGTTGGGGACGTCAAACCCAGGTCTTGTTTGGGAAAGGGATAAACAACTCTGATATTTATGTGATAAATTGTCAGTGTTAATGCAAAACCTCGTAACTCCAGCTTTAATTAAGGTTACCTACGAAATGCTTTTCTATGCATGTCTTTTATCCTTCATGCATCATTATCTTCTTTATAAATGTCATAAGCTTTGGGGACATTATTTTAAAAGGAATAACCAAATTCATATCAAAACCCCAAAGAGTAGTTTACCTTAACTTTGATCAGTTATAATAAGCGACAGATGAGTCGGATCTATCCAAAGGGTGGGCGTGTAGATTCTAGCAACTACATGCCCCAGATTTTCTGGAATGCGGGATGTCAGATGGTGGCGCTCAACTTTCAGACCCCAGACCTGGCCATGCAGCTTAATCAGGGAAAATTTGAATATAATGGTAACTGTGGGTAAGTTCAGCTTAAAAAAAATCAGAGACCATGAACATCTTAACAACAATTCAGATTGGTGGCATAAAGGTACTGTTTGCACAAGCATAAACACATAATCTTCTAAATAGACTTAATCCTTTTCCAAACGGCAAAATTTTAGGGTGATCCACTTCAAAAACTGCTACAAATGACAAAATGGGTGTTAATAAAGATACGATTTGTGTAAAATATGGCATAGAAAATATTGAGACAAAAGGAGAAACTGCTGGTTATCAGCAGTTTCTTCTTTTGTTTCAATGTTTCCCCAGGCCTTTTCTACAAGGGACGTCAAAACCAGGTCTTGTTTGGGAAAGGGTTAACTACATTCTCTTGCAATAAAGTAATACTGTCCTCGGCCATTGGAGAGATACATCTACCCAAATATCTCAGAGCTCTGCTGATTAGAGAATGTAAAAGAAGCCTTTTAACCTAAATACAACCAATGAAACATGTAAAAGAGTTGTACATATGCATATTTTTCCTTTCTCACAAAGAATGCTTGTACACATAGCCACTTTACTACGATTTCAGGTACTTATTAAAGCCTGACTTTATGAGGCGTCCAGACAGAATGTTTGATCCATTCTCTGAGAGTCCCATCTCTGGTGTTATAGCAGCTTGTTGTACAGTACAGGTAAGTTAGGTATTTTTACCAAAAAACAAACTGATTAAGTTATACAATGACCCAATCTGAATTTTCATACCCACATATCGAAAGATCGGCGGCATATTGTTTTACTCTTGTCCGTCAGTCTGTCCATCTGTCTGTCTGTGTGAAAACTTATCATTTGCCTTTTTCCAAAAGTATTCGACTTACAAAGCTAAAAAATCTGCTACTACTTTGACTTTGGAGCCGTTCTAATTTTTGCAGTTTATGAATAGGGCAATAATGATATAATTCCTTTTGTAGGTAAAATCAGGCCAGTTTGTGTCAGACAAGAAGATTGGTACATATGTAGAAGTAGACATGTATGGACTGAGACCAGACATTGATGAATTGATGATCAGCATTTTCTCCTTTTGCCTCAATATTTTGTTCCTTATTATACACTAACCCTATATTTTCCAACACTAATGTTGTCGTCTGTAGTAGCTTTGGACCACCAATAACATTGCTGTTTGAGGTTGTGTAATACTTATGTTGCAATTATTTTGTAGGTAATATCAGGCCAGTTTGTATCAGACAAGAAGATTGGTACATATGTAGAAGTGGACATGTATGGGCTGAGACCAGACACTATACGGAAAGAGTTCAGAACTAGAGTTGTACCTGCGAACGGGCTGAACCCTGTATATAATACTGAAGAGTTTGTGTTTAGAAAGGTCAGTGTTATAAAAAAAGGAATTACAAATGAGCCGAGATTTTGAAAAAGGTCTCTTAACCCTTTCTCAAACGTCAAAATTTTTAGGGCGATCCACTTCATAAACTGCTACAAATGGCAAAATGGATGATATTAAAGACAAGATTTGTGTAAAATATGGCACAGAAAATATTTAGACAAAAGGAGAAACTGCTGGTTATCAGCAGTTTCTTCTTTTGTCTCAATGTTTTCTCAAGCATTTTCTATTAGGGACGTCAAAACCAGGTCTTGTTTGGGAAAGGGTTAAAATATTTCAGATGGCCATGTTTCAAGATCGGCCTGTGCCCAAGTGCAGTATAACTGGGACCAATGCTAATCTCTTACAGATGGTATAGGTCATGAAGACACTATTAGAGAACAAGATTCCTGATTAACCCTTCCCCAAATGACAAAATTTTAGGGTGATCCACCTCAAAAACTGTAAAAAATGGCTAAATAGATGTTATTAAAGATAGGATTTGTGTGAAATATGGCACAGAAAATATTGAGACAAAAGGAGAAACTGCTAGTTATCAGCAGTTTCTTCTTTTGTTTCAATGTTTTCCCAAGTCTTTTCTAATAGAGACGTCAAAACCAGGCCCCGGTTTCTCGAAAAAACTTAAGTATCTTCTCATGCTCAAATCTGAGCATCATGCTCAAATCGCACGAAATCCACGTGAACTTCAATTGAATACCAATCAACGTTGATTGGTATTGAATAGAAGTTGAGCATGAACTCATGAGAATATACTTTTAAAAGTTTTTTCGAGAAACCGGGGCCAGGTCTTGTTTCGGAAAGGGTTAAATTGATTCCAGATCTTGTCTCAAATATAATTAAGTGAAATGAAATAATATTAAGTGTTAGCAATGTTCATTTGGAATCTGAAAATTTTGAATTTCATATAAAAAATAATAGAATATTATTTGCTTACTAGATCTACTTGTGATTTTGTTTGTTTTCCCTTGCCAATGTTGGGCTTTCATCATTTGCTGTCAACTTAATAATGAACTTTGACAAGTTATAGATCTAGTACATTAATACAAGAAAAAAATGTTTGCTAAATCTAAAACCATCATAGAAGGCAAATTACAATGGTAGATCTAAAAAAGGCCAAAAATGGTACAAAAGACGAAAAATATTGTATGCAACAACATCTCTTGAGATTTTAACCCTTTCCCAAACAAGACCTGGTTTTGACGATCATAATAGAAAAGGCTTGGGAAAACATTGAGACAAAACAAGAAACTGCTGATAACCAGCAGTTTCTCCTTTTGTCTCAATATTTTCTGTGCCATATTTTACACAAATCCTATGTTTAATAACATCCATTTTTAGCTCCACTGGCCGAAGGCCAGCGGGCTATTGTCATGGCGTTGTGTCCGTCGTGCGTCCGTCCGTCCATTAACTTTTTCTTAACATCTTCTCCTCTTATACCAGTGGGCCAATTTTGACCAAACTTGGCAGGAATGTTCCTTGGGTGACCCTTTTTAAAACTTGTTCGCAAATTTTTGATTTGTCAAAAAATGTGGGCGTGGCAGGGAGAAAGGGGCTTATCAGACTTAGAGAAATCATAAGAAAATTCTTTAAAAATCAACCATTGGGCCATGTTGAACCAAACCTGGCAGGAATGTGCCTTGAGTCATTCTTTTCAAAATTTGTTCACAAATTTTTATTTTACATTTGTCAAAGAATGTGGCCGTGGCAGGGAGAAAGGGGCTTATCAGACTTAAAGAAATCATAAGAAAATTCTTTAAAAATCAGCCATTGGGCCAATTTGAACCAAACCTGGCAGGAATGTGCCTTGAGTCATTCCTTTCAAAATTTGTTCACAAATTTTAACATTTGTCAAAAAATGTGGCCGTGGCAGGGAGGAAGGGGCTTATCAGACTTAAAGAAATCATAAGAAAATTCTTAAAAAATCAACCAGTGTGCCCAATTGAACCAAACTTTGCAGGAATGTGCCTTTAGTCGTTCTTTTTAAAATTTGTTCACAAATTTTTATATTTGTTTAAAAAAATGTGGCCGTGGCAGGGAGAAAGGGGCTTATCAGACTTAGTGAAATCATAAGAAAATTCTTTAAAAATCAACCATAAGGCCAATTTGAACCAGACTTTGCAAGAATGTTCTTTGAGTCTTTCTTCAAATTTATTCACAAATATCAAGATTTGGCTGCCGCTGTGTAAGGCTTACAAGAAATCATGGGATAATTCTTCCACTTTAACCAGTGGAGCGATTCAGGCCCTCCTGGGCCTCTTGTGTCATGTGTGGCAGTTTTTGAAGTGGACCACCTTCAAAATTCTGTTGTTTGGGAAAGGGTTAAACAATAATGAATAAACAACACAAAAACAACAAAAACAAATGGACTGTTGAGGATAAGGTTATGATATCAATCATATTTTGCCTTAATTTAAAATAATCCATTTTGCTAATGCAGTTCATGCTTTGTTATTGTAGGTTGTGTTGCCAGATTTAGCTGTGTTACGTATTGCTGTATATGAAGAGACGGGTCGTATGATTGGACAAAGAATTCTACCTCTAGATGGCCTACAAGCAGGCTACAGACATATACCTTTACGGACAGAGGGAAACTTTCCCATGTCTTTACCCACTGTATTCTGTTGTATTAGTCTTAAAACTTATGTACCGGATGAGCTGAGAGGTAGGTACAGTCTGATCGTGATCCATACTTAACAATTTAATTATCCATAACCTCACCCAATTGAAAGAGACATCATATTGGAACCTGCAACGTTTTGAACAAGAACTATTTGTGAAAAAAAAATCCAAATTTTTATGCCCCCGTATCGAGAGATCGGGGGCATATTGTTTAACCCTTAATAACCCTTTACTCCACGCCACGAAAACTTAACATTTTAGAAAAAAGGCCATTCTGGGGGCATTTGTGTTTCACAAACACATCTTGTTCATTCTGGACCAATTTAAATGAATTTGGGAACTAGTTCTTTTGCAGACTCAGATATTGAAAAAGTGGGCACTGCAACTGCCACTTTGTGAGAATTGACTGTCCCTATTTGCAAGGAAATCCTTGATTTCCTGACCTAAAATGGTTTCAGATAAGAGTTTTACTTACTTACAGCAAATTCAACATTAGAAAATTTCGAACTTTATTCATTCCTCAGTGTCCTTACTTGAAAAGGCTTTGGAAAACATTGAGACAAATGAAGTAAATGCTGATGACCAAGATTTTCTTGGAAACACACACAAAAGGACATACAGTAATGATTATGATAAGCAAACTTTTCTTTGGATCAAATGATTTTCAAAAGTAGTCAAAGGATTATATTACATGTATTTCTAAGTAACTTAAGTTGTATATTCTCTTCTATTCCAGACATCGTGTCTCTGTTATTTCAACCCACTCAGACGACAGCCAATAACCCGCCAAATCGCAACGCATATGATGAGCAGGACCTAAATGAAGATCCTTTAGCAGCCCAGAAACAACAAACAGTATCTAACAATAGTAAAGCGCCGACGCCTAAAGTCCCTGCTGCGGCTCAGAATAGCAGCGATGGTGCCAAACCGGCGAAAAAAGAAGGTTGGATACTTTTTTCTTTCAAAAGTTAATGTCAGATTATATTATCCTCAGAAATGATGAGATGGAAAGGAAGAAAATGCTGCTAAATGTATAAATTTCTTACATTTCAAATGTAAATGCCTTAACTTATTCAAAAATGTTTTTGGTCATACCTTGCCAATCATTTTAAGTAAGAAACTTTAATTCTGGTCGGTAGGATTTACGAAAAAAAAAATTTTGGTCAAATGTTATTTAAAAAAAAGAGCAATTTTTACAACTGTTCATTCAGATGATAGATTTCTTGTAAATGCTACTTTCAGAGGAAATGAACTTTGAGGGTATTAAACGTGAAGCATTAAGACAAGACAAAGTGTTTATGAAATTATTGCGGAAACAAGCAAAGGAACTAGAGACATTAAAAAAGAAGCATCAGAAAGAGCGATCTACAATGCAGCGGCAACATTGTTTAGTTGTGGATAAACTTGTAGCAGGTCATGACAAGGAGAAATTAGCCACAGAAAAAATGGTGGAGAAAATCATTAAAAAGAAAGGGTAAGCTATTTGAAAATGAACCTGTTCCCAAACTTGATCTCCTGGTTTCGACGTCTCTTTTAGTAAAGGTTTTGCAAGACATTTAAGCAAAAGAAGAAACCGCTCATATTATTCACACCAATTTTATCACCACTTTGAATTTGGACCAGTCTAGGAATTAGTTGTATTGGAAGAGCTTTAGTTAATCCAAAATTATTTTGTAGAATTATCTTTTGATAAATATCTCAACTGATTCTGGGCACTCTATTATAGTATATACAAACTCTTATCATAGATATGAACGTTAGTTAATATACTGTCCGTTGGATAATAAGTGTTAACTGCACTTCAAAATAAAATAACTGTGCTCAATTATAGACATTCATGTAGCATGTTTGCATCATGGTTTCAGGGGAGGGGACGATATAAACAATCACACAAAGTTAGTGGCGCTCGCAACCGAACACAAAGAGAAGGTTCGTCAGCTGGTGGTTGAACAAACGAAGGAATGGTCGGAGATGGTCGAGCGTCAAGTAACGGAAGAACACGATCTCAAAAAGGAGCACCTGCTGCAGCAACACGAATCACTGAAAAAACTCCTCAAAGATGCTCAACAAGATCAACTAAAAGAACTGGAGGTCAAACAAGAAAAGTAAGACAGAAATCAATCTAGAAAAGCAAGATTTAAAGTTATTTTGATCTCCTGTCTTTATGAATGGCCATTTATCTTAAGGTTGACTTTGCATCCTTAATTAGCTCACCTGAGCACGAAGTGCTCGAGATGAGTTATTGTGGTCACTTTTTGTCCGGCGTCCGTCCGTCCGTCCGTCAACATTTTGGGTGTTTACACTCTAGCATCCACAAAAGTTAGGCAATCTTTATCAAACTTGGCGAAAGCAAGTAGGACCATAAGTTCTCGGACAACTTCGATTATGGGCCTGATCGGACCAGAATGTGCTGAGTAATCTGCCCTTGAATGTCAAAAAATGCTGTTTTTAAGTTTGTTTACACTCTAGCATCTACAATTATTGATCAATCAAGACAAAACTTGGACATAATGTTGGAGACCATAAGATCTTGGATGAGTTCGATTTTCAGTCTGATCCGACCAGAAAGACAAGAGTTATGTGCCCTTGAATTGGACAAATTGCCATTTTTGGCCGTTTTCGACCTTGTTTACACTCTAGAATCTACAATTATTAACAAATCAAGACAAAACTTGGACACAATGTTGGGAACCATAAGATCTTAGATGAGTTCAATTTTCAGTCTTATCTGATCAGAAAGTCCAGAGTTATGTGCCCTTGAATTTGACAAAATTGCAGTTTTCGGCTGTTTTCTACATTGTTTACACTCTAGAATCTACAATTATTGACCAATGAAGACCAATCTTGGACACAATGTTGGGTAGCATAAGATCTGGGATGAGTTTGATTTTCAGTCTGATCTGATCAGATAGCCTAGAGTTAGGTGCCCTTGAACTTGACAAAATTGCCATTTTCGGCTGTTTTCGACATTGTTTACACTCTAGAATCTACAAATAATTAATCAATCAAGACATAACTTGGACACAATGTTGGGGACCATAAGAACTTGGTTGAGTGTGATTTTCAGTTTGACCAGAAAGATGAGAGTTAGGTGCCCTTGAATTTGATAAAATTACCATTTTTGGCTGTTTATGGCCTTGTTTACACTCTAGGATCTACAATTATAAATCTATCAAGACAAGACTTTAACACAATGTTGGAGACCATAAGATCTAGGATGAGTTTGATTTTTAGTCTGATCTGACTAGATAGACGAGAGTTATGTGCCCTTGAATTTGATAAAATTGCCTTTTTTGGCTGTTGTCGACCTTGTTTACGCTCTAGAATCTACTATTATTAATCAATCAGGACAAATCTGGACACAATGTTTGAGAATATAAGATCTCAGATGAGGTTGATTTTCAGTCTGATCTGACCATAAAGACGAGAGTTATGTGCCCTTGAATTTGATAGAATTGCCATTTTTGGCTGTTTTCGACCTTGTTTTACACTCTAGAATCTACAATTGGTTAATAAAACAATGTTGGGCACCATAAGATCTTGGACGAGTTTGATTTTCACAACATTATTGACCATATGTTCATATTCTGTCTTAAAGTCATAAATATTGATTGAATTGAACAAAAGTGTTGCTCATATCAT
Source organism: Fragum sueziense (assembly GCA_963680895.1). Taxonomy (NCBI): domain Eukaryota; kingdom Metazoa; phylum Mollusca; class Bivalvia; order Cardiida; family Cardiidae; genus Fragum; species Fragum sueziense. The sequence goes on from CAVMGG010000704.1 coordinate 19,860, forward strand.
TTTGGTTCAGGTGAGCGATATAGGACCATCATGGTCCTCTTGTTTTTAGTGAGCAGGGACTTTATGTACGGAGAGCTAATGTAACAGTGCTAGCGTCAGTGTCAGGGTCGCATCTTCACTTGAAAAGCTTTAACCTGGGCTATATCTCGAGCACTAAAAGAAATATAGACTTGATATTTCACTCATGGATACTTCCTGCCAAGACCTTTCATTTGGGACTATGACCTTTGACCTGATTACCTTGACCTCTGAGTTAAGTTGTTATGCTGACAAACTCTGGTATAGGCTGGCTACCTTGTCCGCGGCCGAGGATAACTATTTTCATGTAAAGTTCCGGGTGTAATGAACTACGAATGTAGGACGTTTTGGCCCCGGACGTTTTGGCCCGGACGTTTTGGCCTGGACGTTTCGGCCTTGGACGTTTTGGCCCCGGATGTTTTGGCCTCCGGACGTTTTGGCCCTGACATTATTTGAACCTTAATTTCTACTTAATTTCTATGACATTGTGCAATTTTTTTCCCATTTTTTTCATACCCTTATCCATGGAATTTCCCCAAGAAATTTCATTTTTATAGACCCAGTGGTTTCTGAGAATAATATGTTTAAAAATGCAATGTAATTTATTTTGAAAGCATGATCAGTCTTGTTTGGAAAGGGTTAATCACATTCTTTTCATCATTAAGCAGGATACAGGCCAGGTTAATCCCTTACACAAACTGTCTTTTCTATTTATTTATCTTTTTTGTTGTATATAAAATGTGTTTGTACTGTTGTAAATGTAAAATATTCCAGAAAAGACTGGGTTAATTCCAACTGTGTTGCCTCTTTAAATAAAGTCTTTATTATTATTATTATTATCATTACTATCAAAACAACATGATAAATGAAATATAAGGCTAGTAAATAAATCATTGAGACAAAAGGAGACAATGCTGATCATCAGCATTGTATTATCTACAGTAGATAGATATCTTCTTTGCTTTTGATAAAAAAAAAAATGTTAAATAGAACTAAATGAAGACAAGTTTGTGATATTTCAAGCATGAATTGCATTTTCATGTAATAATATCTAACTGAAGAACAAACATTATTATAATAAGAAAATAAATTTTAAGAAATGCACAAAACTTTGAAAAACAGAAAATGAAATAAAATTTATCAAATACATCGACAAAAGTAAACTTCGGTTTTTGTTGCTTGTATGAAAAAAGTAGGTCGGGCCAAAACGTCCTACTCTGCCCTTTTTCGGGGCCAAAACGTCCGGGGCCAAAACGTCCAGGCCAAAACGTCCGGGCCAAAACGTCCTGGGCCAAAACGTCCGTCCACCATGAACTACACTGTCTGTCATTCTGTCCTTCCCAAATGTGACTGCTCTTATAAAGGTTGTTTGATTTTGATTAAAAAGTACTTGATATGTAGATCTGTAGAAGAAATTTTTTAAGATACTTCTCAGGTTTTCACAGATTTCAAGCAAAACGATGGATTTATAAATTTCAGGGATATGAAGGAACAAAATGCAGCACAAGCCAAACAGTCAGTAGAGGCCAACAAATCTGTGATGAATGATAAATCTATCAAAAATAAGGCAGAAAAGGAGAGGTAGGTTCATTAATAAAGAAATAATCCATGTTCTATAATGATTTATTTGCATTATTTGGGGAAATTGTGGCTCAGCATTGTTGGAGAGGCTACATAAATTCCAGAAAAGAGCTGCCAGAATTATCCTTGACAAGACCACTGACTTTCCAAGTGCTGATCTTTTCAAAGAGCTTAATTGGCTTACAATTCAAGACCGCATCATATTCAAAAAATCACTGTTTATGTACAAATTTGCAAATGGAAAACTTCCTAATTATATATCTGATCTTTTCACTAAGTCAGAAAATGTAAACCTAAGATCAAATACAAAGTTAGCACTAAATATTCCAAAACCAAGAATAGAATTTTACCGCAAATCGATTGCATATTCAGGCCCCAAAATTTGGAATCAGATCCCCGTCTATATCAAAAACTCTGACAGTATACAGAAGTTCAAGACAAATTTCTTATCTTGGTGGAACTCTGGTGGGAAAGACAGGTTCAGTGTTAATGTTATTTCATAAACATTAAATGAAGGTGTGGTACAAACCTGTATTAAGTGCATATAGTTTTATGCACTTAATTCTTTTTTGTGCTTAATCTTCAAAGTTATAAATGTGGTAATTTTCCTATCACCAGTAGTTATTGAATTTTAATTGTAACTTGACTAATATCAGAAATAATATCAAATTGTATGTATAACTGGCAAGAATAATAGACATGGATCAGATTTGACCTTAGTTAAGTCTGATCTTTTTCTATAATGACTGCCCAAACTTCTATGCAGTCTGATCTTGATATAAGTATAATCAGTTTGCCAATGGAAAATCAGAATTTTCTGAAATACATGTATCTATTTTCTTATTAACCAAAACAACAATTTTTAGGCCAATTCAACTAGATAATTTCTGCAGATGACATGATGAATGTTAAAGCAAATTGAACTTTAAATGTTAAAACACAAAAACATTGAAGAAAAGGGAGAAAGTTCTGGTCACCAGCCTTTCTTCGTTTCCCTCAATATTTTCTTTAAGTATCATATTTCAGGACATCAAAACTCAAAAGCATGATCAGTCTGTTTGGAAAGGATTGATTAATTTAGCAGGATACAGGATAATCCCTAATACAATCTGTTTGTTGTATTTGTTTATCTTTGTTGTTGTATATAAAATGTGTTTTGTTTGTATTGATGTAAATGTAAATATTCTAGAGGCTCACAGGGAAGACTGGGTTAATCCCAACTGTGTTGCCTCTTAAAATAAAGTCTTTATTATTATTATTATTATTATTTGTTACTAATTTAACCGCAATTCTGAATTCAGAGTTACAAAAATAAAGAAGTATGTGGGCAAAAGCCACATGCCATATTAGAATTAATATTATTCTAGGTGAATAAATAAATGAACTTTTCTTGATGAAAATATTTGAAAATTACATAAACTGAAAGCCAGTGCATTCTTTGAATTCACAAATTGGCAAAAAAGTGTAGAGAAAAGACCTTTGGCAGGGCTCAAATTTCCACTAGCATACTGGCATTTTGCTAATTAAAATTGAAAATTGCTAGTGATTCTATCTGACACTAGATTTTTTTGGCGAGTGGAAAAATATTCCCCTCCTACAAGTTTTGTCAATGCAGCTTGAAAAAGCTTACAAAACAACATTCAAGTATTGACTATTTTGGACATGCCCTTTAAATTATGCAGCATATTATGCTTTTATTTTTCAAAATGAAAACCCTCATTATATACAAAACCAGATTGCGAGTGAATTTGCCTTTTTGCTAGTGGTTTCAAAAGCCACTAGCAAAATATTGCCAGGCATTTTTTCAGGGAAATTCTAGCCCTGTTTGGCCACCATAATAGAATTATCAAATGAATTAGTCAACCCCTAATGAGAATCATGCAATGTGAAAATTATTTGTATGTTGTCCTTAACGTACATTTGTTCTATATCTGAATCTATTTTGGTGTTGTCGTAAAGGTTCCACTGCCAAATGTTTATGACCTCACACTAATAACTTAAAATGAATAACATGAATCTCATTACTGGAAGACTACCTTGAAATAAAGATTTTCATATGAGGAACAGTTCAATGGATATATGACCCGTCACGCTAAAAGGGACCTATATAGGAAGTGTGAAAAATATCGACTCTAGTCTGTCTGCGCAGTGCGCCCAGCCAGACTAGGGCCGACATTTTTCACTTCAATGTAATTTTCTAAATCTGGAAAGTTTTACCTAGCTCCTAGCTTACTATATGTTCATTTTTAGCTCACCTGAGCACATAGTGCTCAAGGTGAGCTATTGTGGTCGCTCACCGTCCGTCGTCCGTCCGTCCGTCCATCTGTCCGTCCGTTCACAATTTCTTTCAACATCTTCTCCTCCTATACCATTTGGCCAATTTTCACCAAACTTGGCAGGAATGTTCCTTGAGTTACCCTTTTCAAAACTTGTTCGTGAATTTTTAATTCGTCAAAAAATGTGGGCGTGGCAGGGCGGGGTTTATCAAACTTTTAGAGAAATCTTTAAGAAAATTCATTAAAATCACATTATCAGCCATGCTGTATCAGGTTTCATGTAATATAAGCAAAGACCCGGTGATGTTTATAAAAGACCGATGATGTTTATGCAAGACCGGTGAAAGATCAACAAGACCGGTGAAAGATAAACAAGACCGTCCAGAATGGACCTGCATCTAAAAGTGGGCAAATACAATCTATTTGTTATTGAAGCTTTAATGCCTATGTTGTTGGTACTCATTTGAATAATCTTGATTAGATCATTCAAATGAATACCAACAGCACTGGGTTTGATTAACATTGAAAGATATTTTACAATTTGGAAAGCCAGTAACCTCTTTTATTTGTTTCTCTATTTACTTAAGGATTATCTCTATGCTTAAACCCTTTCCTGAAAAGGCCTGGTTTTGACACCTTATTATTATTAGAATAGGCTTGGGAAATATTGAGTCAAATGAAGAAAATGTTGATAATCAGCAATGTTCTCCCTTTGCATCAATATTTTATGTGCTATATACTATACATGAATCCTTCCGTTATCCATATCAATTTTTTCTTCTCCAACTCCTTTCAAATTGGGGTTGTCTGTTCCTTTTCTGTTTGGGAAAGGATTAAGCTCTTTTCCAACCATATGCAGGTTTTGCCTGGGAAAATGTTATTGGCCTGGCGAAAGAAGAAAATGCTGATAGCCTGCATTTTCTCCTTTTGCCTCCTCATTTTCTTTCCAATTTTGTACATGAATGCAGTCTTACCCAACATTCTGGTTTGTCATTTACAGCAGCATTGAAATCTGCAGCTCTGATGTTATGTTGTTAGGAAAAGATTTAACCAAAATCAAATCCTAATTTTGTTCAATGAATATCGTATTTCCCCTATGTTGTGGGTTGATTTATAGGTTACATATCAAAATGATAAAGAGAGCAATGTTTGACAATCTTTTCGCAAATTATACGGCCCAAATTTTTTTTTAAAAGTTTTATTATGCCCCCATATCGAGAGATAGGGGGCATATTGTTGTTTTACTCATGTCCGCCTGTCTGTCCTTCTGTCTGTCCGAAAACTTAACATGCAAACTTAACATTGGCCTTTCTCCAAAAGTATTCAACATACAAAGCTCCAATTTGGTATGTAACTTTATTTTAATGAAATCTATCTTTTCCATGCAATATGACCTTCCTCAAGGTCATGTGTTTACCCTTATCAATCATTTATACAAAAACATAACATTTTAGAAAAATGGCCATTTCGGGAGCATTTGTGTTTCACAAATACATCTTGTTATCCCTATGTTGCAGCTTCTTGTGTTTAGCCTGATCGGAACAGAAAGTCCCTTGTTATATGCCTTTACATGTGACAAAATTGCCATTTTCGCTCATGTCATCTTGGTTCAGGTGAGCGATTTAGGACCATCATGGTCCTCTTGTTTGCATACGGGATCTGGTTGACCTTTGCTGGTTTGTCAAAATTTGGATTTTTGGAGTTCGGATAAGGTCCCTTTTAGCTTGACGGGTCACATATATCTATCTTTTATATCTTTGTCAGACGCACCAGGGAGATCAGTGAGAACAATTTGAAGAAGTTTTTAGAGGAGCGTAAACGACTGACAATGAAACACTATAGACAAGTAGAACAGTTGAAAAAACAACATGTAGAAGAATTAGAGAAGTTAAATAAAGACAGTGAAAAGGTGAGTGTTTTGATATCAAGGTCATGGTCGTTTGTCAACGTCAATGAAGCACTTTAGACAGGTTTAATAAAAATTATGTTGAGGAATTAGAGAACAACATGTAGGAGAATTAGAAAAGTTAAATAAAGACAGTGAAAAGGTGAGTGTTGTGATACCAAGGTCATGGTCGTTTGTCAAGGTCAATGAAGCACTATAGACAGGTTTAATAAAAATTATGTTGAGGAATTAGAGAACAACATGTAGGAGAATTAGAAAAGTTAAATAAAGACAGTGAAAAGGTAAGTGTTGTGATACCAAGGTCATGGTCGTTTGTCAAGGTCAATGAAGCACTATAGACAGGTTTAATAAAAATTATGTTGAGGAATTAGAGAACAACATGTAGGAAAATTAGAAAAGTTAAATAAAAACAGTGAAAAGGTGAGTGTTGTGATACCAAGGTCATGGTCGTTTGTCAAGGTCAATGAAGCACTATATACTCTGTAGACTTAGGGTAGCAAACAGCACCTTCACGGTGCTATGCGTTATCAGTCCCACATCTCAATAATCAGATCATTATAGGTGATAAAATACCAGTTAACAGTCAGCATGCTGACCTCACTGACCATTTGTTTAGACTAGTGAAATATGAGAAGTATGCTAGCAGGACAGAATGCCGAAACTGGAAAGCATACATTTTGAGAACAGGGAAAACATCCCTTTTCATGTTGAAATGTAACGAAAAAGAATTTCATTTTCAATTTTATTTTCGCAAGAAACATAGATCAGCCTGAATTATACAAACGCTATGGTCATGGTCCATAAGATTTTTTAAGATTTGATTATTATTGTTAGTTTAACATAATTATGTTAATCCTTTCCCAAACAAACATGGCTTTGAGATCCCTCTCGGAAAAAAGCTTGAAACAAGAGTTGTCCGCAGACAACATAGCTGGCCTGTACTGTACGAGAGCTTGTCGCAAAAAAAGGAGTCCAAGGTCAAAGGTCTAGGTCAAAGGTCATGTCATGAGGTATCCATATGTGAAATTTCAAGGCTCTATCTATAAAAGTGCATGAGATATGGGCCAGGTTAAAGTTTTTTAAAAGTAGGTCAAACTCCAAGGTCAAAGTCACTAGGTCAAGGTCCCAAATGAAAGGCCTTGTCGAGAAGTATTCATGTGTGAAATATCAAGGTTGTATCTGTAATAGTACCTGAGATTTAGGCCAAGTTAATGTTTTTGAAGACGCGACGCTGACGCCGACACCGACACTAGGGCTGTGACATTAGATCCTCGTACTTAAAGTCCCGGCTCGCTAAAAATTAAGCTTTATATAAATCTACATGTATTTTGTCGTCTGCTGAGTTGGTCTAATTTTGTGCCATTTTGGAAAGTGTTAACCATTGCTAGGGACATTGTGCACATTTTCTCTAAAAAAATGTCTTTTTCGCAATGCATCTTTGTGGACAATATGTATTGATTTCAAAGGAGTTTTGATGGCAATTCCTCCACAATTTATATCATAGCAAATGAATGGGGTTGCAGACAACAAAATAAAATTCAAGTTGAAGACTGATATAGATTATTAATTTTGATAAGGTAAAATGATGAGGGAAAAGTAGAAAAAAAACTTTCATTGCAATATGCCGAGCCCTGATAGTTCAATCGGTAACGTTGGAGTCTCTCAATCCTGTTCGAACTTCGGCTTGGCTTGTATCCATTCTGACATTTGACAAAAGTCATTTGTCTTTCACCAATTGGTGTTGAGTCATCTATGTGAGAGAGCAGCTGGAGGTTCTGTTTGGATATTGTTGTGGTTTTGGTGAGAGAAATACCAGGAATCCAAGGTATGGTGCTCCAGCATGCACCGCGATATGACCATAGCAGTTTGAGAAAACATTGAGGCGAAAGAAGACAATGCTGATAACCAGAAATTTCTTCATTAACCTCAATATTTTACAAGCTATACACATAAACACATTCATTTTGTCATCTGCAGATTTAAAATTGGACGACCTTCATATTTGAATAAATTGAAATATAGGATATGCTTTGCCTTTGATATTAGGGAATCTTTTCATCAAATGGCAGGACCTTCACTCAAACATGTAGGCCTATACAAAATATTGCGAAGAACATCTCCAGAGCCCATACTTCAAGAGAGAATTTATATTTAACTCCATGAAACAGAGTTTGAGTGTGTATTTGACCAGCAGACTGCATGAAACCTGATATCTCTAATTACAGTGTGATGGACAGCATTGGGCTTATCAGATCTTAAACAAATAATTGAATAGCCATAAAAATGTCAGAGGATTTCTTGAAGATTTTTCAGTCAATGTGCATAAGTCCAGGGACTATATAGACAGGTTTAATAAAAATTATGTTGAGGAATTAGAGAACAACATGTAGGAGAATTAGAGAAGTTAAATAAAGACAGTGAAAAGGTGAGTGTTGTGATATCAAGGTCATGGTCATATGTCAAGGTCAATGTCTTTTGTCAAGGCTATTTGTCAAGGTCAATGAAGCACTATAGCCCATTACTGCACAGTGACGCCTTTTGACTCCCTCATAAGAAAACGCTTGAGAAAACATTGTGGAAAATGAAGAAATTGCTTGTGACAAGCAATTTCTTCATTTCCCACAATGTTTTCTATCCTAAAAGACCATAAAAACTTAATTCACTTTCACTTTAAATTGTCGTCTGCAACATCTTTGAATTTGGAACAGCTCAAAATTTTGTGGTTTGGTAATGGGATAGACAAGTTTAATAAAAATTATGTTGAGGAATTAGAAAAGTTAAATAAAGACAGAGAAAAGGTGAGTGTTGTGATATCAAGGTCATGGTCATTTCAAGGTCAATGAAGCTCTATAGACAGGTTTAATAAAAATCATGTTGAGGAATTAGAGAAGTTTGATAAAGACAGTGAAAAGGTGAGATGTATTTTGTGATGTCAAGGTCATCTTTCAAGGTCAATGAAGCTCTATAAACAAGAAGAACAGTTCTTGGTGTTTTGTGATACAAAGGTCATCTGTCAAGTTTTCTGTCAAGTTCAATGAAGCTCTATAGACAAGTTTTAATAAAAGTTCCTTACAAATCATCTAGAAACTTTACTTTAATAATTTTTTCCTTAATTTACTTGGATTTATTTTATGAATATATTTTGTATGTTTATTTTATAAACACATTCTAATTGTTCATTTCAGGAGTTAGATATAGCAGAAATGGTACGCACGGAAGCTCGTCTGGCCACCAAGCCCGAGACAGACGTCTGATATTTATAGAAACATTAGGCTTATTGACTTTATAATTACTTAATTAACGAATATTTTTTATTTATTTTTTATCGCAGTTAAATGTCTAATTATTTAGTGCTTGAAAACGGAAAAAAGACCTTTATCAATACCCAAAGAGGTACACTGTTGGAAGCTTGTAAATTTTACGGCTTTGGAAAATATGAAAGAATTGAAGGAAATGCAGGTAGCCAGCATTTTCTCCCATTTCCTCAACATTTTCCGCTCTATCACAGAGAGTTTTCTTTCTGACAGATTTATTTTGTCATCTACAACACCTTAAGATTTCGGCCCAAATTTTGTCATTTGGAAAGGGGTTATTGCTTACATGATCACAATGGATCCAGATCAGCTTGTGCCAAAGAAAGACATGATCAGGATTCTTGTTGTTCAGTGCTCTACATGTATTGAAAAAGCTTCAAGAGAACAACATGGATCCTGATCATCCTGCATGTTTTTCTAGGTTGATCATGATCCGTGATTGTTCTCAAATGTCATAGTTGAAAGCCCTTTTTCCATATTCCTGTTCATTTACTTGTTATGCTCCCCGAAAAAATTTCGGGGGAGCATATAGTCGCCATGCTGTCCGTCCATCCGTCCGTCCGTCCGTCCGTCCGTGTGTCCGTCCGTCCACAGCCAGATCTCAGCAACCCTTGGGCCAAATTCAATGAAACTTCACATGTGAACTCCCTGGGATAATCCCTAGGGACCTTTTTCTCCGTTTCTTGATTTGAGGCTGCGTCATGGAAAAAGGGGCCTTAATGTAAAAATTAGTTTTTCTCTAATTTCTCTTCATCTAATGGGCAGAATGTAATGAAATTTTGCAATTATGTGATAAATGAGATGTCCTAGACCATATTCTAAAAGTAATGTGTGTACAAAAAAATGTGTCATGGGAAAAGGGGGCTTATTGTATGATAGTTTTTATTTTGTGTCAAACACTTATTCGGGGAGCATAATCCGTCTGTGACGGCTCTTGTTATAGGTCTGTCATAAATTTAGAAAAATATTATTTACAATGAATAGGACTGGGGTCTTGAATAAGAGTCCTTTTAGCTTTTCAGACCGTCCCAAATGCAGTCTGATTAGGACTCTATGGCTCAGTGCAAAACAGTTGTAACTGCCTTTAAACATATAGGCAGTTACAACTGTTTCACGCTGAGCCATCACTGTGCTCCCTTACAGACACAACATGACATGAAAAATCTATTTGAAGATGAATGTAGATCAGACCATGTGTATATACAGGCTGATCTGAATTTGTTTGTTTCAAGTACCTTACGGACCCTTTTTTGAGACCCCAGCTTATGTAAATGGGAATATGGTCAGTGCAATGCTATTTCAAGTATATATTGTCAGTGTTATTGCAAAACCATGTAACTCCAGCTTAATTAAAGCTGGAGTTACAAGGTTTCCCGTTAACACCAACATTATGATACTATATGCATTTACTACAGGTTTGCACTAAACCCACAAACAGATGAATTATTATAAATTTCCATAGAATTGCATTTGAGCATGATAGCTGCCATGTTTTATGGCTATTTTGCCTTGTTATCCAATGTGTCATAGTATTTTGACTTTAAAAGCCCTTTCCCAAACAACCAAAATCATAGACTAGTTCAAAGTCAAAGCTGTTGCAGGTGTCAAATAAGACTTGAAAAAAAATTTGTGTTTAAAAGAGTAGAAAACATAGAGAGAAATGGAGAAATGCTAATAGTCAGCATTTTCTTCTTTGGCCTCAATGATTTCCTAAACCTTTCTTATTTGTGTTGCAGAACCAGGCCCCGGTTTCTCGAAAAAACTTAAGTACGTTCTCATGCTCAAATCTGAGCACTGTGCTCAAATCGCATGAAATCCATGTGAACTTCAATTGAATACCCTTCAACGTTAAAGAGTATTCCATTGAAGTTGAGCATGTTCTCATGAGCATATACTTAAGTTTTTTTTCGAGAAACCAGGGCAAGGTCTTGTTTTGGAAAGGGTTTATCTATTTTGAGCATTTACATGTTTGCACATTTTTCAGGACAATGAAACTTCTTCCATGATTTCAGTGGTCAACCAAAGCTTTAGTTGATATTACGTTAAGATAATAAAAAAAAATCTTTCATATGTGTATTATGGATTTGAAACCCATGTGAATGTTCTTTCACCTTTATGATGTATAAATTGTTAAATGATCACTCACATTACAAATATGTTGTAGACAGATAAAGCTAACACGAGGAAATTACAAAATTAAGGCAAAATAAGAAAATGCTGATAACCAGCTTTTTCATCTTTTCCCTCCATATTTTCTGTGATACATTGGTCAGAATCGTTTCACATAGACATCCATTTTCTTGTCTCCAAAGTTTTCACATTGGAGCTGTCTATAAATGTGTCATATTGGAAATGGGAATAGGTAAAGAAAACACTTACGGAATTTAGAAAATTTTGCTAACAAAAATAAGTTCTTCTGCATGGATCTGTCTACATCAGTACACAGATTGAAAAAAAAAATTGTCGCTTTTCAATAATAACCTCATAACTGCAGCTTGTTTTAACCCTTTCCCATAGGATGAATTTTTTGGATGTTCCAATTTTAAAGCTGCTGCAGACAACAAAAATGATGGTAATAAAGGCATGATTTGTGTAAAATATGGCACAGAAAGTATTGAAACAAAGGAAGTAATTGCTGGTTATCAGCAGTTTCTTCTTTTGTCTCAATGTTTTCCCAAACCTATTTTATTTTGGTGGTCAAAACCAGGTCTTGTATGGGATAGGGTTAAGCTGCAGTTATGAGGTTTTTGTTGAAAAGCAGCAAACAGTACCTGTCCTGAGCAGCAAGTGCTCAAGTATGATATTTTGTAATCATTCATTAGTCCAATTGTCTATCCACAATTACAAAATTAATGCTCTTCAAAGTTGTAAGGTCTTATGCTTTAGAATTTTGTGTGTAGCACTGTCTTGTAGTCTTTTGCTAAAACACAAAAACATACATGATATACTGTGCACAAAAAGTTTAGCACACTTGGAAAATGTCCTTTCCTAGTCAAAAACTATTCCAAAATCCATAAAAATAAAACCCTAATGTGTTTGAAAATTCAATTTTCTAGCGCTTCCTGAAAATTTTGCTTCAAAATTCTTAAGCGTTAGTTAGGTATCGTACGTTAAAGTGCACAGGGGTCAGATATCGAAAGTCAAGCAAATTTCAATGATGCGAATGTCCAGCATAAGCAGCTAGGACCGCCATTCAATGTCTTCCCATGTTGCAGAGAAGCTTCCTGACCACAGAGAAAGGAATTTTGCCCATTCATACTGCAGATGACGCTCATTGCCAATGACGTTACAGACGTCATTACTTTCTCTAGCCTGACGTCCAACAATGTTCTTTGTGCGTTCTTTTGCTGGTGTTTAAGCAGTTCAGGCGTAGATCATTCTGTATGTTCCTTGGAGTAAGTGGGTGGTGATTATCTTATTGAAATATCACAATGTTGTGTCGTTGTAAGACGGTCCATTGACAGGTTGGATAATTTCATTGCAGTACCCTTGCACCGTTTGGGTGCCATTAACTGAAATGAGGTCTGTTAAACTGTTTTCATCTATTCCTGCCTAAAAATGACGCTGCACTCGACGTAACAGTCTCAATGATGACGTTATTGGTATCAAGCCTTACGCATCTTCTCCAACCACTAATCCTGCCGGCAGTTGATGACACGTAAAATGAGATTCGTCCGGACATCAGTCTAATGTCTCCTGAATCAATATCGATGTGTCAATACCCATTGACGCCTTGCCTGTCGATGCTTAACGTCATTGGCGTAAGATCAGAGGACCCTGATGCAAGTTGTGTGGAGCCTGTTCCGGACAGTCTGGTCACTAACGGTATACCTTGTGACGTCCTGGAGGAGTAGCACTAAATTCTTACTAGACAGGAATTTGAAACGTCGTCAAGACGTCGCTGTGAAACGAACCTCCCTGAACGTCGTTTTACACGGTCTACAAGATTTAGGTTGGTCGTTGGTGGCTAAAGTTGCATAAACCAAGTGCCGTAGGCGCGTAATTGTCAATTGGAGACAATTGAAATGCAAAGCGACATCTCTAACAGACATACCTGCTTGGAGCATGCAAAGAGCTCTCTGACGTCGAACTTACGTCATCATTTGTCGACTTCCCATAATCGATTTCAAAGAATTTGTAACAGTTAAATTGATTCTGCTAACAGATCTGTGTAATCGTGTGTTTTTGGACAAGCTAGACATTATCGATGTCACTGCACACGTGCCGCACATGGCTTTTGCTTATCTGGACTTTGTCCAATACACTGAATGTTCACTCTACACATGCACTGTATGCGTAATGGTTGTCGATCGGGACAACTGAACAGCACAAAGCAATGTTCATTTAATTATCATAAACTGAAAAAATAATGTGTTAAAAAACGTGCTAAACTTTTTTTGCTCAGTATACAATGACAAAGTAGATCTTCATGTATTATAATTGTAGGATCCCAAATTGTACAAAGAGATAGAAATGGGAATTATGTACAAGTCTGAAACCAAATAATTGACTTTGAAATTTTAAAATTTTGCTTGGAGCATTGTCTCTACAGACATTACTCTTTAATTTTACTTCTTAATTGTACTTCCTGAAAGTAAAGGTCTCTCAGGTGACTGATTTAGGGCCATTCTAGCCCTCTTGTCTATATAAAGTATTATATTTACAAAGTGCCATTTTCACTTGTTAAATTTTCAAGTTTATATTGTAACAACTCCCCTGTACTGTTCACCTTAATTTGGTGCATGCTTCAATTTATCCATATACCAGATCACAAATTTTAGATTGAGGCGATCTACACTATAGTAAAAGACTGGTTTTGGTTTTCTTAAACAAGAAATCTGTAGAAAGCATTGTAGTAAGCAAACCAACACTTTTCTTGTTATGCCCCTGAACCAATAGATCTGATTTTACAGACATATCGTTTTCTCTGAGTCTTTTCATGACAATCCAATACAACCAGTCTAGCGTTTGTAATATCTTGGATTGCATATGGATAAGTTAGCTTTGTTGTAATTTGACTAATAAATGATGAAAGAGATGTAATATAATTGTATTTATTTAACCCATTACCACACAATGACGCTTTTTGAAACCCCACAAAAGAAAGGCTTTGGAAAACATCATGGAAAATGAAGAAATTGCTTGTGACACGCAATTTCTTCATTTCCTACAATGTTTTCTACCCCCCAAAAATAAGAAAAAATAAATTTCATTCACTGGAAATTGTCCTCTGCAACATCTATCAAATTAGAACAGTCAAATATTTTGCCATCAGGTAATGGGTCAAATTGTTTTGTTTTCTCCTTTCCCAGCATTATTATTACTCAGAGCAACAGATAAGAGAGGGTGAAGACACTTTAAAAATGTTTCGTTCCAAATTCAAACCCTATGTTGTGGGTACTCATTTGAATCGTCCCAAAGAGACGATTCTAATAAGTACCCACACACAACATACGGTTTGACAAACTCTAAGTGAAATATTTCATTGTGAAAAGCAATCACATCCTCTTATTTGCCGCTCTGATTTCCTATGTTAGTGCTATGCTCACAATAATGTATAATTTGCACCACTGTTTTGATATGAAGTTTGAATTTGGATATTCCCTTTCACTGGGTTTTAATAATTTATAGCTTTACTTTTTGAGAAAAAAAATGCATTTTGTCTCTTTATTAAAAAGAATGCACTTTTATTTTCCTTGTTACATGTATAAGAGTTTATATGTTTGAAACAGTGCAATAATCCTATGGCATGTCTCATTAATATTTGTAACTAAAACATTTCTCATACTGCCTACTTTCAACATCACTAATCAAAAACTGCTCTGGAAAGCATTGAGAGAAAAGTAAAAAAAGTTGGTGTTTAGGTCATGAAGGAGCTACTAGAGAACAACATGGTTCTTGATCAGACTGTTTGTATATGCAGGTTGATCTGAAATCATGTTGGTCTCAAATTCTTTTATACTTTCCAAAACAAGACCTGGTTTTGGTGTCCCTAATATACATGGCATGGGAAAATATTTAGACAAAAGAAGAAAATGCTGATAACCAGCATTTTCTCCTTTTGTCTCAATATTTTCTTTGCTATATCATACACAAATACCATTTTGTTTGGGAAAAGGTTAAGAGCACCTTTCCAATATTATGGCTCAAGTGCAAGTGCATACAAAATTTTAAGCGCTTAAAATATTCTATACCCCTCTTTGTATTCTTTAACCCTTTCCCAAATGACAAAATTTTAGGGTAATCCAATTTGGATGTTGATAAAGGTCGGGTTTTAGTATGATATAGCTCAGAAAATATTGAGGCAAAAGGAGAAACTGCTGGTTGTCAGCAGTTTCTTCTTTTGTCTCAATGTTTTCCCAAGCCTTATCTATTAGGGACGTCAAAACCAGGTCTTGTTTGGGAAAGGGTTAAAAAGGGGCAGTAATGAGGGCGTTTTGTTTCCTGTATTTATCTAGTAGTCATAGATTACGAAGGCCCGTAGTTTTAGAGTGAATCTCATTTCAACATTTTGTGTTGGAAATCCGTAATATTTTGGATGTTGTTGTATTGTATTGTCATTTTAGCCATATTATTACATGTTAAGAAAGGCTTTGTCTGTCTTTCTGTCTGTGTGTTTGGCTGTCTGTTTGTTTGTCTTGATAAATAAGTCTTCAGCAGTCCCTTTTCCAAATGATCTCTGGCTTAAACTTCCCTCATAAAGAAAAAACAGCCAGAACATGATTGTAATTGCTGCCTTACAGTCAACAAAATTTTTGATTGAAAGATGATGCAGACAGCAATTTCAAGTAAACGAAACTTAACTTTTTCCAGTCTTTCTGGAAAGAAAACACTGTGGGAAATGAAGAAATTGCTTGTCACAAGCAATTTCTTCATTTTCCACAATGTTTTCCAAAGCTGTTATCTTGTGAGTTGTCAAAAAGTGGGGCTGTGTGATTATGGAATAAGATTATTTCAGATTACTGCATGGGTCCTGATTAGACTGTGTGTACATGCAGGATGATCTGGATCCATGTAGGTATTATGTGATCAATCCACTTTTGTCTGACCCTGGTTTGTTTATTTGATCATCTGTAACACCATCTGTAATTAACCATTCTAAATTTTTGTTGTCTGGAAAAGGGCTTAATAAGATTTTATAAAAATTAAACAATAATTTCATAATAGCAAGTATATTAGTTACCATTATTTTTGCATTTTTAATTCATCATCATTTTAAAAATGCCAAAGAAGTTTGAGTTGTTTTGACAGTATGATAAAAGATCCATTGTGACAAGAATAAAGATGTGTAATAATTTCAATGTTATACATTATTAAAGTTTTGTTAAATATGACTTCATATTACTGAATTAAAATCCTTGCCAAAGATTGACTTCTTTTGACACACCTTACAGAAAAGAATTTAGGGTGAAAACTATGATGCAAAGGGAGAACATGTTGATTACTCTAAGCATTAAAATGGATATGGAAACTTACTTTTTAACCCTTTCCCAAACAAGACCTGGTTTTGACGTCCTTAATAGGATAGCCTTGGGAAAACATTGAAACAAAAGGAGAAACTGCTGATAACCAGCAGTTTCTCCGTTTGTCTCAATATTTTCTATGCCATATTTTACGCAAATTCTATCTTTAATAACTCCTATTTTGTCATTTGTGGCAGTTTTTGAAGTGGATCACCCTAAGATTTTGCCGTTTGGGAAAGGGTTAAAGAAATGTTATAGAACCTTGGTATTTTAACCCTTTCCCAAACAAGACATGATTTTGATATCCCTTATAGAAAAGGCTCAAGAAAACATTGAGACAAAAGAAGAAAATGCTGATTATCAACATTTTCTCCCTTTGCCTCAACATTTTCTTTACATTATTGTACACAAATCATAGCGTTCTCAACTTTGATTTTGTCTTCTGCAGCAACTTTTGAATTGTACTACCCTAAAATTGTGTCCTTTGGGAAAGAGTGAACACTTTTGAGTTTTCAGAACTGGAGTCATATTCCAAAAAATATTACGTATTACAAAACTTTTCAGTATTTCTTTGTTTATGTCTCTTCCTAAAATGTTCATTTTTTACTGCTTTCCCACATTACTAGATTTTAGACTGGTTCAAATTCAAGCAATTGCAGACAACAAAATATTTTCATACTACTGCTAAAAATTGCATTTACCAGTATTGGCTCATAAAAGATAGAGAGAAAATGCTGATAATCATCATTTTCTTCTTTCTTTATATTGTCGCTTTTCAATGAAAACCCTGGTAACCGCAGCTTGTTTTAAGCTGCAGTTACAAGGAATTTGTTGAAAAGCAATGATATGTTGTTGAATACAACATTAATTGAAAGGGCCGTCATAGCCTATCATTGATTTGAAAAGGGTTAAAAATGATGAAAAAATCTTCTTTGGTTTATCAAATACCAAACAAATTAGGGCTTGTGTATTGTGTCTATGTTCTCATGTTTTACATTTATTATATTTACGTATTTTTTTCTTTTCGTTTATATTTTTTCTCTATAAAATGTGATAATTTTGTTATAATGTCCCATGAAGTAGATTAAAACTTCTTTTCGACTGACTTGCTTTTGTTGTTAGTGTAAATTACATTCATCCCGAACAGAAACTGGTACATCTTATTATGGAGTCAGGGCAGTTTTGACATAAGTATGTGGTGACACTTCTCACAAAACGGGTCTATTTTAAAAATATATAGTAAAATGGGTCAATTTGCTAGCTTTTAACTTCTCTCAGAAGTCTCTGTGGCACCTTTTACTTAGCCTGCCTGATAGATCATTCCTTGGTCTTTAATTTACTAACAAGAAAGTGGTATCAATAGCACCATCAGCTAAAATCACGCCCCCGTGAACACAGTCACCCTTGTAATTTGCCATCTCTTTCGGGATCAGGATGTGACACACCCCCATGAAAGGTCACGACCGCGCAAGAAACTAGTTCCCGAGAAATCCATTAAAACACCTCCTAGCAGTACACTGATGGTCTGCCGGTATGCATCTACCTATTCTATAGACACTGAATCAATGCAACAAAAGGAGCGAATTAATTTTTGACGGAACTATGTTTGTATACTTTGACCCGGAAGCCTTTCCCGTTGTGGAGTGTCTTCATGTTTGAGCAGCTGCTTATCCGCCTGACACAATCCATAGATAATTTACAACCCAACTAGAGAGCTTTTGGGAATATTAAGGAAAATACAGAAAAATCTATTTAGAACCAAAGCTCAATGAACCAAAGCTCAATGTTTAGTAATCTGTATCCAGCTCCTTTGAATTTGCACCATTATTCCATTACCAGACGGCAAAATTTTGGACTGCTCCAAATTCAAAGATTTTGCAGACGACAATTTGAAGTTAATGGATTTTTTATGTCTTTTTGGATGGAAAACATTGTAAAGAACGAAGAAATTTTATTCATTTTCCACGATGTTTTCCATGGCCATTATTTTGAGGGGAGTTAAAAAGAGTCATTGTGTGGTAATGGGTCATACCCTTTCCAAAAACACTCATGAGGGATGCAGCAGACCACTGAATAATTTGTGTAAATGCAGTGTGGAAAGTATTGAGGCAAAAAGCAAAATATTCTTTTGCTTCAACGTTTTCCAAAGCCTTTTCGCTCGGGGTGGTCAAAATCAGGTCTTATTTCGGAAAGGCTTTAACATATCCTTGTCTGTACATGATTGTGTTATTCCCCTCCAAAACTAATAGTCTTTTTATTTTTCTGTTCATTTGATCCAATATTATCCTGAATGGCAGACGATCACTTAACCCATTACCGGACGACAAATTATGGACTGGTCCAAATTCAAAGATGTTGCAGACGACAATTTCAAGTTAACGGAATTTAAAATCTTTTTGTCTTTTTTGGTAGAAAACATTGTGGAAAATGAAGAAATTGCTTGTCACAAGCAATTTCTTCATTTTCCATGATGTCTTCCAAAGCTATTATCTTGTGGGGAGTCAAAAGGAGTCACTGTGGTAATTGGTTAACCCATTACCACTCAATGACTTTTTGACTCCTTACAAGAAAATGGCTATGGAAAACATTGTGGTAAATGAAGAAATTGCTTGTGACAAGCAATTTCTTCACTTCCCACAATATTTCCCATACAAAAGGACCAAAAATGTACTATTTCATTCAGTTGAAATCATCCTTTGCATCACCCTTGAATTTCAATTTTGGAACAGTCCAAAATTTTGTCGTTTGGTAATGGGTTAAAGATCAGGGCCCCGTTTTACTAACGAACTTACGATCATATTTTTGTCTAGACTATGTAACAAGGCATCTAATTACGCAAAAATAATCGTACGTTCGTTAGTAAAAAGGGGCCCAGTTTACCAGAGCTGTAGATTTCAAGGTGAAAGGTTTTCAAATTATGATGTTACATTTATTATTCATCAAACCCTTAGTTTTGGGTACTCATTAGAATCGTCTCGTCTAGAGATTCAAATGAGTATTCAAAACATAGGGTTTCGAATTAAATTAACGAAGTTTGAATGTCTTTAATCCCGTTTATCTGTAGCCCTGGTCTTCTTTTGTCGACTGCACCCAACGTTTTATCCTTTCAGTATCTAGTAAAATGTCTTTGATATTGCTCACTTTTGAGCCAGGTAGCCCCTATATTGTATTGTATTTGGGAGTTTTTCTGGGGAACAGTACTTCCCTAGACTGCTTTGTCTTTTTGTCTATTTACCTGAAACAAACTCACGAGGATGTTTACAACAAATCGTCTATTAGCTACAAAAATGTAAGTGCATGTTTGTTCAACATGTAGTTACGGCAATTTTGTCGCCCACTGATGAAAATTAACTATAGCGGATGAGAATTGACCTGGCAGAGCACTCCATTCGATTAGCACGGGCTGCTCTGCCAGGTCATTTATCGTGAGGTATAATATAATTTGGATCTAGTCATTTCAAAATAATATACTAGGACAAAAAAGATACGCAACCCCAATTTTTCATAATAGTTTCGACAAAATATGTTTTTAATGGCTGTTGAGTACATTTTTGATATACCTGCATGCATACGCATAAATACAGTGCCATTTTCTTCAGATGTCGTACATTCATCACGTGATACATGGAAAATTGTTAAAAACTGATTATCCCCTGCCGTATTTTCTAGATGACTACTATCAAAACAAATTTTCATCAAACACAAGCTAGAACATAGACAAAGAAGACGCCAAAGCGTACACACACTCTTCACTACGCTACGCATATAGCAAGGCTAGGCCAAAACCAGCGCCTAACTGTATTACAGATGCTGTTGGTGGAAAAGGTTCAAAATGTTGTCGTAAGACATTGATGGGGCAAAAAGTCGACACATTTTTGACTGTATACGTTGTTGGCTCTCAATTGGATCACAACCGATTGAGCACGAGGCAGACCATCTTCGCTAGCCAAGGTTGAACCCACCTACGTTTGTATTCACCCTTGGTGGATTTAGTCCACTTTTCTTGAAATCGCGAAGCGCCGCCTAGCGGTTGTTCTGCTGGTTGTTTACGTCCATTATTGATGACGTCATTAACGCGCGTTGTCTTTCGCGTCATACGTCATACGGATTATGTTAAAGTTAGCTGCTTTTTTTGGTCGAATTGTCGAAAATAGCCTATAATAATTCGTCGATTTAAGTTAGGGAATTCCTGTCTATTGCAGTGAAATTCTTAGGAAAAATCGCCCATCTTCGCGTTTTTGAGTTGCAAATGCAATGCCTTTTCCCGCCCGTTGTCATGATTTGGTTACTCATAACAAATGTATCAGTCGACAATCTGATTGGTTCCAGCGAGACCTCGCTGGAACCAATGAAAACGCTTTCCAGGAGACCAAGAAAAGTGGACTAAATCCGCCAAGGGTGAATACAGAAACGACGTTACGTCGTAGATGTCACCCTTGGCTTGCGAAGATGGAGGCAGACGTGCGAGAGATATGACGTCAAGGCAGGACCGAATAATAACGTAAACCTCACCTACGGGATAGGTTTAAGACTGCAACGGAGACCGCTAATAACTCGTATGGACTTCACAATATTCAAATATCGGACAAAATTGAACGAAACAGATTGTTATTTTCGACCTACGTCCAATTTTTTTGTCGTATTGTGTTGACGCTCGGTTTAAACTGGGTGTTTTCTTACTAATGAAATTGACTACCAACAAGGTTTTGTGAACTTTACAAGGTGAAATGTTATTGCTTTAAATGTATTAAGTTTTGTTTTAATCTGATTTGATGTCTTTGCGTAAGAAGGAATTGAAAATGAAGTTGCGTTTCTTTTTTGTTTCAGTATATTAATACGAGGGTTGATAGATAAGTAGAGAGCATGACATAGAAAGGTTTGAAAATTGTAACTGTCAAACTATTTCATTTTTCAACATAATCCCCTTCTTTGTCTATACACTTTTGCCAGCGAGGTTTTTTAGGCCTCGGTGCCACTTTTGTAGAACTCATTCTCCTGATCGTTCATAAAGGCCTCAGCTGCATGTATGACGTCATCATTTGACTGAAAGTGGGTACCAGCAATAGCTCTTTTCAACTGTGGAAACAGGTGAAAGTCTGATGGAGCAAGATCAGGTGAATAACGCAGGCGTTCTACTAGTTCAAACCCACAGTCATTGATGGCAGCCATGGCAATGGCAGATTTGTGAACAGGGGCATTGTCCTGGTGGAACAATACACCTTTTAGGCTATTTGTTGAGTTTTCCACGGCGTTTGAGCTTAATGGTTTCTCTCAGTTGCCTTAAAATTGATGCATAATACTGTCCATTAATTGTTTGGCCCTTTTGTAGATAATCTAACATCAAAATACCATCAGCATCCCAGAAAACCGAAGCCATAATCTTTCCTGCTGATGGGACAGCCTTTGCCTTTTCGAGTGGGGTTGAGCCAGGGTGCTTCCAGTGTTTGGACTGTTGTTTTGACTCTGGGGTGAAGTGATGGACTCAAGTTTCATCCATAGTCACAAACCTCTGCAGAGTTATTTGGGTCTGCCTCTAAAAGACTCAGATTAGCACATGACAAAGTGTATCTAGCCTGCTTCTGGTCAACTGTCAGAAGCCTTGGTACCCAGCGGACAGAGAGCTTTTTCATCTCAAGATGTTCCGTGAGAATGGAATGAACTCTTTCTTGTGAAATATCAATTTTACTGGCTAAATATCTCTCTGTAACTCGCCTGTCAGTCATAACAATATCATGGACTTTATTGACCATTTCTGGTGTTGCAACGGTGACAGGCCTTCCAGGAAGGACGTCGTCCTCAAGACTCTGCCTACCACGCTTGAACTCCCCTACCCATCTCTTTACTGTAACATACGAATGGGCATCATCCTCTAGTGTTGAAACCATATCTACATGGATGGCCTTCGAAGTTAGACCCTTTTTTATACAGATATTGAATCACTGCTCTTTTAGCAATATTGTCCATTTTGCAAAAGCCACTTGCCCGGTTTACTTTAGAGTGCAACCTCTTCAACATAAACTGACCAAATGACACCAGTTTTCGGCTGCACACCTTTATATAGCCAGAAAATACAGGGGCTGAAAATAGACATCATTGCTTGACCCCTTCTATGAGGGGTTCACTACTTACCAATCAACCATCGTATTATAGACCGGACTAAGCAGCATACACCTTTCTGTATCAATATCTAAAGGAAAAGGCCAGAAAGCATTGAAGAGAAGTTCGATAATCGTCATTTCTTCTTTTTTCCTTACATTTTCATTTTTTATTAGGATAAGATTTCAATTTCACGATCAGGGAAATATTAAGTTTCGATCTAATCAACCCTTTCTCATACAGCAACAATTTAGTTTATTCTACAAGTAAACCCATTACCACACACTGGCTCTTTTTTCACTCCCCACAAGATGATTGCTTTGGAAAACATTGTGGAAAATGAAGAAATTGCTTGTGACAAGCAATTGCTTCATTTTACACAATGTTTTCTACCCAAAATGATCAACAAATTTTGAATTTCATTCACTTGAATCTGTCGTCTGCATCGTCTTTTTTTGTCGTTTGGGAATTGGTTAAAGGATTCGCAGACTAAAAAAGTAAATGGTGTCAAATATGCAACACTATAGCATGGAAAGCATTGTAATAAAGGGGGAATGCTGGTTAACATAATTTTTGTTCACATAAGTACGAAGTGATCACGGTGAGCTATTTTGGTCGCATTTTGTCCGTCGAACGTCCGTCCGTGCGTTTGTCTGTCAACAATTTGTTTTGAACACTAGCATCCACGAATATGAAACAATCTTGACTAAACTTGGCCAAAATATGTATGTTCTTAAGTTTTCGGATTAGTTCGATTTTGGGTCAGATCGGACCAGGAAGTCCAGAGTTATGAGCCATTGAATATCAAAAATAGTTACTTTCGACTTAGTTAATACTCTAGCATCTACAAATATTGACCAATCACAATAAATCTTTGCAACAGTGTTGGTATTCATACGACCTTGGAGAGTTTGATTTTCAGTCTGATCAGACTAGGAAATCACGAGTTTAATGTGCCCTTGAATTTGACAAAATTGCCGTTTCGACTATTTTCGGCAGTGTTTACACTCTAGCATAGATCTACAAATATTCACCAATTATTAATGTTGTGGACAATAAGATCTTGGTTTAGTATGATTTTTTTTTATAAAATCGGACTAAGAAGTCATGAGCTATGTGCCATTGAATTTGACGAAATTGCTGTTTTCAACTATTTTCAACCTTGTAAACACTCTAGCACCAGTAGAAACAACTATTGACTAATCTTGACCAAACTTTGACACAGTGTTTTGGACCACAGGGAATCGAATCATACCTTCCTAGGCCTATCCAGAGGGATTTCTGACCAAAAACAGAACCTAAAACTGAAATAGGAGAGAAGGGGTTGGACTATCCCAGGTCCGAATCCAATAGTGACCCGATTCGAACGCCTTTTACTCAAAAACTACAAAAGATATTTTCAAAATCGAACCTCTGTGTGGTAGACAAGTCATTAAGCTACATGACGATATAGGTGGTTAAGCAATAAAATAATCATCACGCCTCCCACAGTCATCGCAAATTCAAACTCAATGGAAAAAATCGAACTCGGACACAAACCTGTAACAGGCATTCCCTCCCCTAAAATGCAGCACGCTCATTCTCAATAATAAGGAACATTTTATCAAAAGCCATGTCTCAGTGAAATTTTTTCTAAACAGACAGCACTGGCCCGGCTTTGATTGGCTTAATTCGTAGTTTGGTAGTTGTTTTCAAGATAAAAACACAAAATACCATCAGAGAAATTCTTATATGTCAGATATATTATGTCAAAGTCGTAATTATATGCCTATTTCACCTGTCTCAAGCCATAGGTACATGATTGCACGCCCTAATTTTCAGTGAAGATGCTGGTGTAACTTAAAACTTACCCTTGGAAATACAAACTATAATATTTGTTTGCCTGTAGAAATAATTTAAACTGGTATGAAGTGTCTGTTATTGTTAAAATTTTACGATTAACTAATGTCTCAAAATTTAGAGTGCCTACGTTACGCCATCCTTTTTCATGCATCACTTTTCCGAATTTTATATGAAATTGTAAAGTGTTTTGTCTAAAATCTAGCCAAACCACATTTTAATAAGATAAATCAGTTTTTGACGTTCGTGCGCCAAAACAATAATTTTCGTGTAATTATTTATTTCGGTGGGTAACAGGTTTGATTTTAAAGCGATACTTACGTTACATGGGTTTTTTATTCAGTCATTTGAAAAATCGAGATCTGTGTTTCAGAATATGATAGTTAAGCGTGTCAACTACCGTAAGATATTGGCTACTTTCAATGAAAAATGTGATGGATATATTTTTTTCTCAGACAATGTCACGAAAATGTTTACGTTACCGGTGCTTACGTTACCGGAAAACCATTGTGTTGCAAAATACCTTGTTTTGGGGTGATTTAATATACATTTGACGTCATATCTAACTGGCTCCATACTATTCTGAAACAAAAATATTTGATTTTAAATGATATAGATGTAGAATCTTTACATTTTACCCAAAGACCTGAAATGGACCCTAGTGTGCAGATTGGGGTTATTGTGTAGAGATAAGTTATTCAACTAAAAATACCGAACAGCACTTCTATAGTCAGATATTGTTTCCTTATGAAAAAATGATAACTTTAATCAGAATCAGTATAGTTCGATAATATTCCTTCCTTTTTTACTGTCATGCCTACGTTACATGGAGGTAACGTAGGTACCATATTGTTTTTCGAAATATTTGAAAATATAAGACTGACTTTTTTCGAAATTTTACAATTGCACTGCAAAGTAACAACAGTATGTTAAGAAAACAATACATCATGTTTGAATGAATCTTAATCAAAGATATTTTTATGATACCATATTTAATTTCAATGGATATGAACACGAACTCGTTGTCTCTAAATGATACACACGACTGCTATATCCAAGAAAATCTCAATTTCTTGTTTAAACAAACATTAGGTGTTTTTTATTTATACGAATGAAAGATAATAAATAAAAAAATACAAATGGATAAACAATAAACACACTATTTGAAGGTCGATAAATCTTTGAGCTGGGCGTCGAACGTGTGTCGTTTTTGTGAACCATATTGCTTATGTCCCAACATGTAAGATGTCCCAATTCAAAGTCAAAATACACATAAAATAAACTTGTATCTCGAAGAAATCACATACGAAAGATATGCCAATTTATAGAAAGATGAATGAACAAACAATGTGGAATTCAGAAAGGCCGTTTTTCCATTAGTTTGATAGAAGGGAAGTTATAGTACATTGATATTTGTGTGAAAGGAAAGGGGGCTACGAATAATAGTCAAAGACATTGTTAAGCCATTTAAAATATCTCTATACAAACATTTGAAAATATAAAACAATAAAATAAATTTAATAAATTTCACACAAATATTATCTATGTATAAATTATGCCACACCTTCTTTAACGTAGGTACCTACGTTACCAATATAATTGGTATTTGATCTTTAATACTGATAGTGTTTATGTGCAACGGTTAATGATAATGTAACTAATGAATAATTCAAACTACAATTACAGCAATTCACCGATTATGACGTGGTTTAGCCGTACTATACGTACGAAAAATCCAAAATACACGTACACCATTATACAAGCTTATAACCAGAATATGGGGACATTTATCCTGGTAAGAAAATATTATTAGTCTTCCTTAGTAATGCGTGTGTCATTTTCAAAACGAATTTACATTATTAAACTTGTTTGAAACTCTAAATACTATGTTTCTCAATGTTTTGGCTATATTTGGTTCAGTGTGATGCCTACGTTACGTTACCCCTTTAGAGCAGATTTACACATATCTTCCTTAAACAAGAAATGAATCGTCATAAAGGGTTATTTTTCTTGTAACAGAGAAGTTGCACTTAGTGAAAATACTAAATACATACATGTATACTTATGTAGTAGAAAATGACCAGTGTTGAAAAAACGATGTACAATTTTTGAAAGAATAAAGCACATTTTAAGGAACTGATTCTATTTTTGAAAGGCCCAAGAAACAGATAATTACTTTTCTCAATCGGAAAAAGTTAGTATTTAGCAAATCTTCAGGTATTCCGTGACGCATTTAACATTTATTGACTAAAAAATGAGCTTGTCGCATTAAATGCGCCAGATAATGAAAGGCAGCATGTTAATGGTAACGTAGACATTTATGCTGTTTTAGTATACAGTTTCAAAAGCTCGTAACTTTCAAATTACTTCAATTATGTACACAATTCTTTACCAGAAGTTGCAAGAGATATAGTATAATCCAGAAAGAGAATAAAAATCAAAGTTTTTAAACTTTTATTTTTTGCATTTTACGAAAAATTTTTGTTCCTTATTATTGAGAATGAGCGAGCAATCAAGCTTACCAAGCGTATAAAAATGAATTGGTCCAATACTTTGTAATTTATTATACCATCCACGGCCAGAAATGGAATCCGATGCGACTTCTCAGTGACAGCACAAGCGAAAGTTTCTTCGAAGTTATTTTCTTTCATCCGACGTCGCCATTGTGATTGTTGTTGTAGTTTCGGGGTCTGTTACAGGTTTGTGTCCGAGTTCGATTTTTTCCATTGAGTTTGAATTTGCGATGACTGTGGGAGGCGTGATGATTATTTTATTGCTTAACCACCTATATCGTCGTGTAGCTTAATGACTTGTCTACCACACAGAGGTTCGATTTTGAAAATATCTTTTGTAGTTTTTGAGTAAAAGGCGTTCGAATCGGGTCACTATTGGATTCGGACCTGGGATAGTCCAACCCCTTCTCTCCTATTTCAGTTTTAGGTTCTGTTTTTGGTCAGAAATCCCTCTGAATAGGCATAGGAAGGTATGATTCCATTCCCTGTGTTTTGGACCGTAAGACCTCGAATGAGTAAAACTTTCAGTAAAAGCGGACAAGGAAGTCATGAGTTATGTGCCCTTGAATTTGACAAAATTGCCAATTTCGACAATTTTCGACTTTGTTTACACTCTTGTATTATTCTACAATTTTTGAGCAATCAAGACAAAACTTGGACACAGTGTTAAGATCTCGACTGAGTTTGGTTTTCATTCTGATCAGACAAAAAAGTCATGAGTTATGTGTCCTTGATTTTGACTAAAGTTTGTTTTCAGTCTTAAAGTCACAAATATCAATTGACTCAAACAAAACTGTGGCTCAGGCCTGGGTCAGGTGAGCGATTTAAGGACCATCATGGTCCTCTAGTCTATTTTTATCTTCATGCTTCCACAAAATAACTTGTTTAGGAAATTCAAGACCGGGTATGTTAAACATCTCTGATGGCAAGGTGACATAAATATTCAGTTACATTTAAAAGGGTTCGATTTTCCAAACTTGAAATTTCAAAGGATTGGTCAGTTTTGTTTGGTTTATTAATTTCGTCGGTGTAAATGCAAAACCTCGTATGTCGATTCTTACGATTTTCAAAGTACAAACTTGTGTGCCCAGTTTAGACAATTCTCGCAAGTTTTGAGATAGTTTTACTCATCAGTATTAATGACACATTATCTGTGAACAATATGTCCAAATATCAAGTAAAACATCTCAGTTTCTGAAAAGTTATTACTCTTTTTCCCACTCGTTTAAAATTTTCAAAAAACGAGATACGAGGTTTTGCATTTACAACGACGATTTGCATAATATTTTTTGATTCGCTAGAATTTTAAAGGGCATAGAAGAACATTAATTTGGGAAAACATTAAAATAAAAGATTTAAAAAGATACTTAGGCTTATTGCCATCATTTTGGGACGTCAAAACTAGATCTATTAGGTGTAGGCCTATGGCGAAAACATTGAGACAAAAGTAGAGAATGTTGATAACCAGCATTTCTCCCATTTTCCTCGACATAATCTATGATAAAGAATGCTCAGATTACCTTTCTGTTAACAATAGTTTTGTCGTTTGCAGCGGCCTCCAAACAGGACTGTACTGTTGTTTGGGAAAGGGTAAATGTGTCTACAATTTCCTTGTTTGGGAAAGTGTTGAGGGTTAATTAGTCGCTGTTTAAGATCAATGTAACCGCTCCTTTCATTTGTTTTTAAGTAATTTCGGATAAATACGGGTATCCATGAATGTACGTGTGTAAAATGTATTGCTTTGGTAATACAGGACTAACAGTTTTTATTGGATTCATTTTTGGATTATCAGGTATAATCTATGTATAATTATCATTTTTACTGTTCCCACTCTTAGAGTGATCCATTTTGAGAGAGTTGCAGATGACAGAATAATCGATTTCAAAGTAGAAAATTACTGTGTTATAGTAAGGAAAACATTGAGAGAAAAGGGGGAAATTACTGATTATCAACATTTACTTGTTTTCCCTCAATGATTTTCAAAACCTCCTTTACGGACGCCAAAATAATGTTTATTTCGAAAAGCCATTTTAAGGGGAAGTTCTTTTGAATATTGGAAGCTTCTGTAGCATTTTCTCTGATAGAAAGATTATGAAATGCAAAAGTCAGTGCTTCTGATGACATTAATTCGAATGACATGGCATAGAAAACATAGAGCGAGAGCGTGGGGTAAGATGTAGTCAAATATCTTTTATTTGCGTGGAAAGGTGTGCTGATTTTGTGTATAAAAATAGCTCTTGGTATTATAATCAAAATATCAAAAAAAAAAAAAAAAAAAAAAAAAAAAAAAAAAAAAAAAAAAAAAAATATTCATTGGGTCATTTTTTGGCGAGTTGAAAAAAAAGTTACAATATTTTCTAAAAAAAAATGTGATTTTTTTTAACTCCAGAAAATGGTTTTAAAATATTTCTTTCAATCATTTCAACACATTTGTGAATATGTTTAGTCTCTAAATTGATATAACATTTGAAAGTATCCATTCAGAATAACTTGCTAAATGACTTTAAAACATAAGGGTCATTTTGCAAAAATGGTAATTACTAGTCAAGGGCAGATAACTCTGACTAGAAAGCGAGTCAGGAAACTTACCCTGGTATTTTAATATTTTGTTCAGGAAATGTTACTTTACGACATAATTATGTACACATAAAAAATCATTGGGCGGATAAAAAGTAACCCCCGAGTCCAAACTTACCTTAACCTTAAAGCCTTCTAACGGAAAATTCCGACGTTGCGTGAATCTCGTTAGGTATGGTCTTTTATTTGATGAAGCCAAATGGTCAAATGATCGAGAAATTCGCTTCCTGTAGATACACGTAGCCTATTCAATGAGATTAAAATATGTTCAGCAAAATGGATGTCAATGACTTAAAGCCTACTGTGCGTTTAATCGACGGTGATTTGTAATGTTCAGTCATTTCTCAACATTTGAATCAAGTAGAATTTTCATTTTTGTCTTAAAATATGGACTTGCAAAATTATAAGTGGACAGTGCAATGCTGACTCTCTTGTTCATACAGTGTCGTGTTATTCTATTTGCACAGTAGAAGCTGGTGAACCCTGTTACACGGATTATTACAAATTAGAGCATTGTGACTATGGGTGTTGTGGAACAGATATATCTGATAGACATTGTTGTAATAAACAGTAAGTATACTTGATATCTGTTATTACAAATTAGAGCATTGTGACTATGGATGTTGTGGAACAGATATATCTGATAGACATTGTTGTAATAAACAGTAAGTATAATTGTAGATATGTTACACGAATTATTACAAATTAGAGCATTGTGACTATGGATGTTGTGGAACAGATATATCTGATAGGCATTGTTGTAATAAACAGTAAGTATAATTGTAGATATGTTACACGAATTATTACAAATTAGAGCATTGTGACTATGGATGTTGTGGAACAGATATATCTGATAGACATTGTTGTAATAAACAGTAAGTATACTTGAGATATGTTACACGAGTTATTACAAATTAGAGCATTGTGACTATGGATGTTGTGGAACAGATATATCTGATAGGCATTGTTGTAATAAACAGTAAGTATAATTGTAGATATGTTACACGAATTATTACAAATTAGAGCATTGTGACTATGGATGTTGTGGAACAGATATATCTAATAGACATTGTTGTAATAAATCGTAAGTATACTTGATATCTGTTATTACAAATTAGAGCATTGTGACTATGGATGTTGTGGAACAGATATATCTAATAGACATTGTTGTAATAAATCGTAAGTATACTTGATATCTGTTATTACAAATTAGAGCATTGTGACTATGGATGTTGTGGGACAGATATATCTAATAGACATTGTTGTAATAAATCGTAAGTATACTTGATATCTGTTATTACAAATTAGAGCATTGTGACTATGGATGTTGTGGAACAGATATATCTTATAGACATTGTTGTAATAAATCGTAAGTATACTTGATATCTGTTATTATAAATTAGAGCATTGTGACTATGGATGTTGTGGAACAGATATATCTTATAGACATTGTTGTAATAAATCGTAAGTATCCTTGATATCTGTTATTACAAATTAGAGAATTGTGACTATGGCTGCTGTGGAACAGATATATCTAATAGACATTGTTGTAATAAACAGTAAGTATCCTTGATATCTGTTATTACAAATTAGAGAATTGCGACTATGGATGCTGTGGAACAGATATATCCGATAGACATTGTTGTAATAAACAGTAAGTATCCTTGATATCTGTTATTACAAATTAGAGAATTGTGACTATGGATGCTGTGGAACAGATATATCCGATAGACATTGTTGTAATAAACAATAAGTATACTATCTGTAACACGAATTATTACAAATTAGAGCATTGTGACTATGGATGTTGTGGAACAGATATATCTAATAGACATTGTTGTTTTTTAATTAGAGTGGAAAGGATTCGGACTTATGAGTGGATTTTTTGGCTGGAGGTTAGTTTTTAGTCGACGGACGTTTGTCAGAATTTGAGAAGCTTGGAATGAACGGCTTTTATGAACTTTGAATGATTATCTGTTGGGAAAAGGACAATCTATAAATAGCTAATTGGGCGAGGTTGTAGAACTGGTTCTATAGCACGTGATTTGGAGCGACCGTCTCTCTCAATTAGCTATAACAACACCGACGGTATACCTGGCCGAGTCATCACAAAAGGAGACGTAATAATGGGTGTAGACATTAACTGTTACAGAGTTCGCATTGGACTCTTTCGTGGTGGTTCAGCATTTTCACCCAAGGCATTAAACCGTGTTTGCAACCAAAGTACTGATGGTACCGATATTCATTATCGAGTATTTTCAACCCTGTTTGTTATACTTATGGTGTTGTCCTGCTGGAATGTTGTTCTCTATGCTATTCAAGGGTGCCAGGCCGCACTATACTATCATCACATGGTCTGGAGTGTCTCGTCGTCTGATTCATATTGTGATTCACATTGTGTCGATCATGAGTACTGTTTTTCAAGTCTGTATCAACAATATTCGCAGAGGCTACTTATGTTATCGGCTGACGTCGAACTGAATCCCGGGCCTTCTACCGACACAGCTACAATATTGGAGGCTATTGAAGCGTCTAATGCGTCAATGTCCAAGCAAATTGAAACTGTAATCAGCGAAGTGTCAGCTGTGAAATTAGAAATTGGGTCTATAAAACACGATGTTGCGGCAATTAAATCACAGGCTATTAACATTGAACTAAAACAAGCTGGTTTGGAGGCTAGATTTTCGGAGTTGAATGATAAAGTTGAATATATCGGACATGCTAATGATACAATAGAAAATGATATTGCAGCACTTTCTTATAACTTTGAGAAAAAATGTGACGAAATAGATGTGTTACAAGATCGTTTAAACTATGTCGAAAGGGAGTTACGTCAAAATGAGATGCGCGTGTTTGGTCTGAATGAAGAGCCTGATGAGTCGATTGATCAATTAAAGTCGAAAGTTAAAGATGAAATTCTTAGAATTGCTTACCCTAATGAAAATTATGATCGGGATCCTATTATCAGTGCAAGACGAGTTGGAACAGCTCAGCATAACCAGTCTAGAATGGTCATTGCCAAGTTATCTAATGTTGAATATAAGTATGGCATTTTCAAGGCTAGGGATGTCCTTCGTCATAAGAACATTAGGGTATCTAATGTTCTTACGAGTTTTGAAAGGGCTGAGTTGAAACGTCTGAATGATTCTGGTAAAAAGGGATATTTTAAGAATGGAAAGTTGCATATTCTTCACAAATCAAACAATGGTCAAAATAACAGACGCCAGAGGTATGCTACAGGTCAACGGGTACATCCCAATTCCACTCAGCTTAATGATTCTAATAGCATGTATGTTGATGCTGCCGCGTCTTTACCTGCTCAGCAGTCTAATGTGGAATAGGGATGTGGCCGAGGCCAGTCGCATAAATCTGATAATACAAAATTGGTTTCATTTCTATCATGGAATGTTTGTGGTTTATTTGGGAAAATTAAAAACCCTGACTTTGTTAATTATGTAAAAGAATTTGATATTGTTTGTTTACAAGAAACATGGTTAAAGGAAGATTGTATAGATGATATTACTAATTCATTGCCAGGCTTTTCGATTTTTGTTTGTCCAGCAAAGACTTCTACGAAGGGGGGTAGGAATCTCGGTGGTGTATTAATACTAGTTAAAGATTGTATTTCTAAATACGTAACAAGAGTTGCAGATGATTTTAATTTTGGAGTTGTATTAAAACTAAACAAAGACATGCTTACATTTAATAATGACACCATTTTGATTTCTATATATATCCCACCGGAGAAGTCAAATTTTTATAATAATGAAGATTTTGCTGGTATATCTATTTTAGAAAATCTATTTTTGAACTACCATTATGAATTTGGAGACTCTGAAATTATTATTTGTGGCGATATGAACGCTCGTACAGGATCACTTCAAGAGACTAGCTTGCTTCCTGATGTTTCACAGTTCCATGAGTTTTCTGACCTTTTTGACAGCGTTGCTTCTTCCATGGATCAGAGAAGTAATATGGATAAAGTTATTAACCGTTCTGGCAGTGACTTAGTAAATTTTTGTAATGTTTTTACTTTTCTGATTGTTAATGGTAGATACGGTTCAGATAAAAACGTTGGCGATTTTACATTTATTAACGCAAACGGATGTAGCGTGGTTGATTATTTTGTTGTATCTGAAAACATTTTAAATGTTATTTGTGATTTCAGTATAGAGTCTTTGTCAAATAGTGATCATTTGCCTCTACAATTGAAATTATTAGGACAACGTATATTTGATCAATCTGCGAGTCGAAATGTATTAGATGTGCAACCTGATAATGTAACCAAATGTTTCTATAAATTTGATGAAAATAGTATTTCGCTTTATCAGCGCAATTTAATGGAGTTGTTTGAGAGAGGTGACTTTGACTATATGGATGAAAATTTACAAAGTGAACCCAATATTGATAGTGTTGTATCTTCTTTTGAAAACATTGTATTACAATGCAGTGAACACGCAAAAATTCATAAGAAAACTAATATAAAAAAGTTAAATCAACATGCATGGTATGACAAGGAATGCAGTTCCCTTAATACATTTAAAAACAGATCTCTCAGAGAATATAGGAAATATAAATCAGATTCAAATTTACAAAATTATCTAGAATCAAAAAATAATTACAAATCGTTTTGTCGAACTAAAAAGGATTTGTACAGGACTAAAACCATAAACGATATTGAAAATAGTCTAAACGACTCAAAGGCCTTTTGGTGTCATATTAGAACATTGGCAAAAGTAAACAAACAGTCCGTCTCCATATCGTTGGAAACTTGGTTTGACCATTTCAAAGGTGTTTATGCTTCAATTGCCCCCGATAATGAGTTAATAGCATTGCAAAATGAACAGCACGAAAACGAACCAGCAACACATACTGATTTTTCTGTTGAGATTTTTGATAGCCCGATTACAGATAATGAAATTATATCGGCTATTAATGAGTTAAACACAAATAAAGGTCAAGTCGGAAATTTGGTCGTTACTCAATTCAAGTATGGCATTCAAGTTTTATTACCTTATGTCCGAATTCTTTTTAACAGAATATTCAGCACTGGTGAATTTCCGAATAACTGGTCAAAATCTGTTATATTACCTTTACATAAGAAAGGGGCCGTAACCGACCCTGAAAACTACAGAGGTATTTCCTTGATAGATGGATTCAGTAAACTGTATATAAGTATATTATCAAAAAGATTGACATTTTTTGTTAATGCATGCAATATCTTATGTGAATCCCAAGCTGGCTTTCGACAGGGATATAGTACTATTGATAATGCTTTTATTTTGCAGTCAATAGTTTCTAAATATTTAAGTATGAAACGTAAAAAGCTTTATGTGGCCTTTATTGACTACAAAAAGGCATTTGACTCGGTGGACAGATCAAAATTATTTTCTATTTTAGAAACTCTGGGTGTTAGAGGTAAATTGTTGAAATCGATAAAGAGCATTTATAGCAATGTATCTGCATGTGTTCGAGAGGATACCTCTGGAGCACTATCGGCGTCATTTGATTGTCCGATTGGTCTTCGTCAAGGTTGTAAGCTTAGTCCAATTCTGTTTTGTCTTTTTATTAACGGCTTAGATGCTGCGATGAGAAATTCTGGTACAAATGGTATTCAACTTTTTCCTGATCTAATGGAACTGTTTTCTCTATTGTTTGCAGATGATGTGGCATTAGCAAGTGATACAGTTATTGGTTTGCAGATGCAGCTCAATGCTTTATATACATTTAGCAGTGAATTGCGCCTGCAGGTCAATACTGATAAAACAAAGATAATGGTCTTTAGACATGGTGGGCGAATCGCTAGAAATGAATCAAAGTACTGAAAGTACTGTTGGAAAGCAAATTTGCTGATTATGTCTAAAGGCCTTTCTAGTTGTTAGCAATATGAATTACACGGAGTTGGATAAAAGTAATTAATTGAATTTGATTCTTTAGAAAGTTACAAAATACAAATTATGAAAGGATAATGTCTGTTCCATATCAGCAAAATATACTGAACAAAAGAGAAAACTTTACGCTGCAAGATTTTTTGTTTCTGAAAAAGTATCGAACTAAAAGCCTGATTTTATTTTTACAATATTTCCATGGCATTCGGCAATCGTTTTGTCGAAGTTTCATTGCCTTGTCTCCTTTAATGTCAGAGTTACGGCCCTTAATGCATTTACAGCTAATTTCATCTAATGCCACATACGCGCGATAAACGATTCATTATTTTTACGGAATTGGTCATATCCGGGTTGCCAAAAAAACACAAAACATCTCTCTTATCACTTGTAGCAAGCTCTAAAATAAAGGTCTATTCTGTCAATTTTGTGAATTACCCCCCTTTGACATAAACAAATAGGGAATTTAAAATGTCGAATTCTCCCAGCCGAAAACGACTATAAGGCATTCTAGCACTCTATATGTTCTCCTATACCCAATGTCATGTTCTTGAAGTAGGTTTTCTTGTATAATAGACTAGTGCGACAGGTCACGGTTCATAAATCTATTTGATGTACAGGCCCGTAGGAACAGGGGGGGGGGGGGGGGCTAGGGGGGGGGGGGGGGGCTAAGCCCCTCCAATGTTGGCCAAAAATGCCGAATTTTCTTGACTGTAAATCAAATAAAATAACCATCTTACCGGCTATCAACGAATTCATTCAATTTCGTAGTTTTTGTTCCACTTAAAACTTCTCTTTATCAATGTATATTGAATGCACGTGCGCTTAATCGCTGTATATTGAATGCACGTGCGTCGTCATCGATTTCTCCGCATTTTGTGGGAGCCTGTCGATTTGTTACTATTTTTAGTAACAATTCACATGTATACAATGTTAATTTCCCATAAACCCATTGTTTGCCTCCGGAAGTTAATCAGAGTCTTCTCTGATGAAAATTCGCTCTTCGATATTTGGATGTCGCTATTTACATCGGAGCGCTGTCCAATTCAAAAACAAAAGAAAATTCCGACACAAGTTATGTCCCTGTGTCGGAATTTTCTTTTGTGTTTGACTGGGACAGCGTTCCGTTGTAAATAGCGACATCCAAGTATCATCGAGCGAATTTTCATCAGAGAAGTCTCGGATTACCGGAAGTGTTCTGCGGGTACGGACTAAAACATAAATGAAAGGAGTATATACCCTAATTAGAAAGCATTTGATCTCTGAAAACTACATGTCTTACTTGTTAAAACATGTGTTCCGTCACTACTTTATCCCTTTCCCAAATAAGACCGGGTTTGACAGCCCGAAAAGAAAATGTTCGGGGGAATATTGGGATGAAAGAAGAAACTGCTGATAATCAGAATTTTCTACTTTAACCTCGATATTGTCTTTGGTATTATCTACAAATAGTTCTAATTTTATCTAGGTATGTACCAATTTTGTCGTCTGCTACGGCTTTTTTTTTTATTTTGACCAATCTGAAATGTTTCTATTTGGGAAATGGTTAACATACCAACAATGTAAATTGATTTGATTCTATGTAGGCCTATTCACCTAGATCTAAATCCACGGTGGGTAACTCACATGACTTTAGGGAAGCGTTAACAACGAAAAAATCGTCCGCTTCAAGGTATGTTTTGTTTAATTTCTCAGCTTATACCCTATTGATTTTGATGAAATAAAGTGCACGGAACGCGCCCTTGAGAGGGCTATTCCCGGCTCTAACTCACTCTGCTCCAAATCCAGTGGTTTCTTCAAACATTCGAGCCAAAGTGTTTGTAAGTGCAAAACGAAAGTGGGAAGCATTCACATGCACCGAAGAAAACTTTCGCTTGAATGTTTGAAGAAATCACGGGATCGGAGCAGAGTTACAAACGGGAATAGCCCTCTCAAATGCGCGTTCCGTGCACTTTATCTCGTCAAAATCAACAGAGTATAAGCTGAGAAATTAAACCAAACATACCTTGAAGCGGACGATTTTTTCGGTGTTAACGCTTCCCAAAAGTCACATGGGTTATCCACCGTGATATCTATAGATTAAAAAGTTAACACCGTTTTTTAAACCAAGTGGTGAAAGGATTGCTAGTCTGATTTCTATGCATTTTGAGCATACCATCACATATTCTGGTTTCCCAGATTTCTACTTTCGCTTTGAAATGCCTATAGCTACACGCGAATACTAGCAAGGCCTATTAGACAAGATGTCTATGTCATCAACCTCAAAATAACCACTTAGTTGATCAATCAATTATTGTGAACGCGATTAAATGCATGGCTTATCGAATATCATTGTTTAGTTTCGCACATTATAACGTGTAAGAATTTGGGCATAGAAAGATTCTAAAAATAGACGTGTCCTAGTTCCTATTTTTAGCGCTTGAAGTGGGTCGCATATTTCATAGTTCAGTAAACTTGACTGACCCATTTTCAACGAAAGATATTGGACTGGCTATTGAACCGTAATGAAAGCAAATTACTACGTGATCGTTTCTCCTCTTTTAACACATGTTTAATTGGATGTTTTATCATCGGTCACACAATTGAATATCTTGTGTACAACTATAGAATTCAATATTGAATATTCGAAAGGTTGTTCTTGTCATTGACCTTTGCTTTTGATAGAACTATTTATAGTGAGGAGGACCGGGAGATGTTGTGTGGTATGCAGAGAATGTTAAAGTGCAGAGAAGCACGACTGGAAAGAAAAGCAAATTTTGCAAATTTGCTTTCCAAAAATGGTTTTATGACAATAAGCCGATAGAAGTAGTTAATAGCTTTGTATATGTTGGTGTCAATTTTACGAGTAAACTTTCATACTTTAAGATGTCAGAGTATATGGCAACTAAAAGTAAGAAAGTTTTTATTGCTTTACTTAAAAGACTACACAGTGTTTTACCCTTATCTCATAAAACTTTTTTCAAAATTTTTGATTCTAAAATTAGCTCTATTCTTTTATATGGATCTGAAATTTGGGGTCTTGATCAGCCTGATTGTGCTGAACGCATTCATGTGTATGCGTGTAAACGTTTCATGAATGCCCCAATGAATTCTGTAAATAATGCAATTTTGGGAGATTGTGGTAGATATCCTATTTATATTGAGGCCTCTAAAAGGTGTATGAAATATTGGGTAAAACTTTTAAATACACCAAATGATCGTTATATTAGAAAATGTTATGATATGCTTAAAATATTAGACGAAAGAGGTTTTAAAAATTGGGTTTCTAAAGTAAGGATTAGTCTTTATACGAATGGTTTTGGATATATTTGGGAAAGGCAAACAGTCACCAATGCCACTCAGTTTTTAAAAGCTTATAAAAACAGGTTGATAGATCAATTTACCCAAGAATGGTACAGTTATTGTAACAGAACAAGTAAATTGATTTATTATTCCAATTTTAAACAAAATTTTTCACCAGAAACCTATTTAGATGTAATTGATATAGTTAAGTTTAGGAAAAGTTTAGTGTCATTTAGAAGCTCATCTCATTCTTTAATGATAGAAAAGGGTCGTCATTTAAATATTGTTAAAGATCTTAGATACTGTCTTTATTGTAATTCTGTTGTAGAATGTGAGTTTCATTTTCTTTTAATCTGTCCGTTGTATGAGGAATTGCGCACTAAGTTTATCAGAAAAAAGTTTTATAAAAACCCTAACATTCAGAAATTCTACCTTTTGATGGCAAACAAAAACACTGCTATAATACGCAATCTTGCAATGTATATTTTTTATGCTATGGAAAAAAGGAATTTGGCGATGGCAAATGTGTCTCATGCAACCTCATGACAACATTGTGTTTGAACATGTTATTGATGTATATTTTTGTATACAGGCCGGTGGCCAATATACTAATAAACTATTTGAATTTGAGTAATAAACAGTAAGTATACTTGAGATATGTTACACGAATTATTACAAATTAGAGCATTGTGACTATGGATGTTGTGGAACAGATATATCTAATAGACATTGTTGTAATAAACAGTAAGTATACTTGAGATATGTTACACGAATTATTACAAATTAGAGCATTGTGACTATGGATGTTGTGGAGCAGATATATCTAATATGCTATGTTGTAATAAACAGTAAGTCCTTACGAACATTTTATTTACCTACGTACATATCCTAATACAAATTATGTCTAGAATAACATGACACACATTTTCGAACTTCGCAGATATTAATTAAGTTTTATTTTGAAATTGTTAAATTAACGACTTACAATTACATAGAACTTTTCAATTCAAGATTTCTGAAAGGTTCTAATTTTCAGTGTTATATATACGTCCTAACACTTAAAACACCAGTTTATCAGATGCTTAAAAAATCAAATCCACAAAATTGTTAGATTTATCACTTGTCGAATTTTGTGTTTGTCAACTCTCATGCATTCCGGCGACAACAGAGGTGTCGTTAAAGATAGGTTTTGTGCACGAACATGCAAACATATTGAGACCAAAGAATCAAAGAGTTTGTGTTCAGTACATTCTTCTTTTGCCTCATTGTTTTTCCAAGTTTTGTTTACTAGGGACACCAAAATAAGATATTGCTTGGGAAAGGCTAAAGTTGGTTCAAACCGGTTCTACTTTAGGACAGACATCCGTGACAACGGAAACTGACGAGAGATACCTTCGGCAATTTCCGGGCGTCATTCGTGGTAACGGTAATTGACGAGGGATACACTCGTCAATTTCCGTTGCCATGCATGACGCCCGAAGTTGCACGAAGTGTTGGGTATCTAATGCTGGATGTAATACCTTAATTGCGCATTGATTCACTTCAGGACTGACCCGGGTACCATTATCGGTTGCAGTGTGGGTGGTGGAGTGCTGCTGATAATCGTCATCATAATTATCATCATCTGTGTGTGTAAATGTACCAGTAGTAACAACAACAAAAATATCACCTATAAACAACAACATGACAGTGTAGTACCGTCTTTATCAGAGCATGCAGGTATGGGGTCAGGGCTACATAAATCAGGGGTAAAAGCTTTTCAAAATGCAAAGCTTTCTCCCAATGTTCATAAAACACTTTGTTGTGGGTACTCATTTGGATCGTCCAGCTACAACATAGGGTTTGAATTTGAAATAACACATTCACAATTACATTTATCTCCTCTTAATAAGACTCTTATGGGTTTTTTGGGTTGAAATTGAAAATAATAAACAAGCCTTAATCTTAAAAAAAGGCCCTTGTGTCATTTTAGAGTTCATGTTTCCAGATCAACCTGTGCCAAAATGCAGATTGATTAGGATACATACTGTCCTTTTAGAACTGCTACACGTACTGAGGAAACTCAGTATTGAAATAAAGGATCTTGGTCAGTCTGCCTATGCTCACAGTCTTATCAAGATCCATTTTGGCCCGGTTTCTCGAAAAAACTTAAGTACATACTCATGCTCAACTTCAAAGGAATACTCTCCAACGTTGAAGGGTATTCGATTGAAGTTCACGTGGATTTCGTGCGATTTGAGAACGGTGCTCAGATTTGAGCATGAGAACGTACTTAAGTTTTTTCGAGAAACCGGGGCCTGGTCTCTTTCAGCTACATCATAACACGTAACGACTTTAACCATTTTCAACACAAGATCTGGCCCCTGTTTCTCGAAAAAGGTTAAGTACGTTCTCAGACTCAAATCTGAGCACCGTGCTCAAATCACACGAAATCCACGTGAACTTCAATTGAATACCCTTCAACGTTGGAGAGTATTCCATTGAAATTGAGCATGTACTCATGAGTATGTACTTAAGTTTTTACGAGAAATCAGGGCCAGGTTTTGGCGTCCTTAAGAGACAAGGCTTGGGAAACATGGATTCAAACACGGATTCAAAAGAAGAAAATGATGATTATCAGTTTTTTCTCCTTTTGCCTAAATGTTTTCTGTGCTATATTTTTCAAAACATGTATATTTAGTTACATTTATTTTGTCGTATCCGGCAGCTTTCAAAGTGGACCACCCTAAAACGTTGTCGTGAGGTGACATGATAAAATGGATCGAAATCTGACAATGCTAAGTTGCAGGCTGATCTGGAAGCGATGTAGTCTAAAATGGTATAGAAGCCCCTTTCCAGATCTCGTCTGAAATAAAATGATAACATAGAGTCTGAAATTTGTCGGTGAAGAAAAGATTTACATATCGACCTAATGTGAAAAAGTTCGACAATGACCAGAGGGACGAGCGATACAAACAAGTAAGGATTGAAGGCATGTCAAAAATGTGAAAAGTGTGACGGGTTTCGGAAGTCACCTATTGAATAAATTCAACATAAACAAGTTCTGGTTTGACAACCATAAAGGCCTAGAGCTTTGATATAAGTTTAGAAACCCTTGGGAGAAAAGAAGAAAGCGATTAGAAGCAGCATTTTTTAACGTCTTTCGAACACGTCTTTGTCATAAAATAATAGACCTAGCCCACTTTTATTATTTTCTGTAAAATCATTTTTTGAATTCTGTAATTTGCTTTTTTGAATAAAAGTGTGATTTTTTGTCTTTCCTTCCCGTCGTTTGGAAAAGGGTTAAATGAACGCAACATTTAGTATCTAAACGTTAACAAACAATGGACAAACAGTGCGCAATCACGCGGCCTGATAAGCATCTACATGGGAATGTTCAACAATATCGATAACCATCGCGTGGGTTACAGATATTTGACACGTCATTAAAAGTAACACGAGATTTCAAGAACATTTCGTCGTTTTTCATCGCAAACCTCGTAACTGCAGCTTAAAACAAGCTGCAGTTACGATGTTTTCAATGAAAAGCAGGGATATAGTCCTATGCATTTTTAAATACTTATTTTGGCCCTTCCCGAACAATTCGACGATTTTGTTTCCTTAACCTATACAGTCCGTCAATAGATATCAAACACTTCATGCAATATTTCGCCATCGCTTTCTGCATCATTACAATATCTACCAATAGATGTCGCCACCTGTCCATTACCATCTATCTTGGTTGGGCATTCTGGGTTAACTACTTTCAAGATGTCTGCGCCCGTAAAATGCATACACGTGGTACTTCCTGTCACGCAGCACATTTGCTTCACATGCTTGCATAAAGTAAACTGAATAATCTGATATAGGGTTAATTCACGTTTTTGAGGTCGTTAACATTCTCAGAGGCCCAAAAAATGCGTTATCGCCTGAGACCGGAGGTCGAAGGCGATAACCCATTTTGTGGGCCTCTGAGAATGTTAACGACCGAAAAAACGTGAATTGACGCTATTATTGCATAAAATATGAATAATTTGCAAAGAAATGTAATAAAATAAGACGAATAACTAAAAAACTTAGTGAAAATTTAGCCACATTTACACCGGCAGATACCAGAGTTTTCCGGCATTCGACTCGACATATATCGAGTAAGTGCGATATCCACTAGACGGGCCGTTAGATTTTCATCGTGTAGCTATAGTCAAGTTTCATCGCATTTTTACTGACATAATCTTCATTTGGGTTGGCGAAATCCTAACAATATTCGACTTAGTTTTCTTTTGGAAACATGCTCCGGTTATCCTAACGTTCATTTCAGTGCGAGTAATAAATTTTAAAAAAGGCCGGAATTTCCAAGGTAGATCTCTGGACCGTTTGGTTCGTTTCAGACATTCGTTCATTTCAATAAAAACAAAGTTGTAAAGGAAAAATTGCAGTAATTAAAAGAAGAACAAGAAATACATAGGCTTACCACCACATTTGACCTAGACCACAACCACTCAATTCTAATTTCTATCCTTCCATGTCCACGAAATACACTTTTAGTTTAAAATCTGTCAGCTGCCCGTTTGTTTACTTTTTGATTCCAAGAATTAAACCTACGTCACTATAATTATTACGTCATCAGATATGGTTAGTTACACTGGGAGACCTAGTTTATTTATTGGGATGTAAACTGGAAATGGGGTCTTACAAGAATTTAGGCTACATCGCGGAAAAGGGAAATGACAAAATTTCGGCTTTATTTTCAATTTTCTGAAGCACTCACAACAAATCCCCGATCGAGGATATTTGAGTGCAAAACTGGTCCGATATCCCACGTGAATCTGCCGATTAATGCACGATTTCTCTGGATATCCGCCCGCTTTCTGCTGGTTATACAATGCCAATAACAGACTGAAAACACACATTTTAGGCAATAATTTGAATTAATTATTTTATTCGATAAAATTGAGACGAAAATCAAACTTTAATTTGTTGCATATATAGCTTTTATTGCAATTTTCTGCTTGCTACTTTTTAGCGACAGGATTCGGAGTTATGCGCACTGCGTAGTGATTTTTATCCAAAAATGGATAAAGTGATGCGTCAAATTAGTCAGTCCGAAAATAAACAAAAAATAGACTGGAAATATTGTAGACTGGCTGCCTAGTCAATGGCATCATTAAATTGTGATAGCGGAAAATGGCAAGGTTATCCGGCTTGAAAATAATCCGGATAACTTCGGCAATTTCCGTTGTCACCGATGACATCGAAATTGCACGAAATGTTTGGTGTCCAGGGATGGAGGAATGTCTTAAATTGAATGGTTTGTAGGAAAACATTGTAAGGAAAGGATAACATGCATTATCCACGCACCTGAGTGCGAAGCACGCGAATGTTAGGCTCACTAGTATTTTGCTGACCTTTACGAATGTCAAAACGGCGAGGAATCTAGTGATTCGATAAACAATGCATAAAATATTCAACTTGTATGTCAATATGTTACAGACTTAACCCATTACCAAACGACAAAATGTTCGACTTGTACAAATTCAAAGATGCTGCAGACAACAATTTGTATTGAATGAAATTTGACATTCTTTGGTCTTTCTGGATAGAAAAAAATGTGGGAAATGAGGAAATTGCTTGTAACAAGCAATTTCTTCATTTTCCATAATGTTTTTCGAAGTCATTACTTGTAGGGAGTCAAAAAGAGTCATTGTGTGGTAATGGGTTAAATTTGGTTTGCATACATGTATGTGTATCATAACATGCCAGGAATTCGTTGGACGCGAAGGATCTCTTAAATATTGTAACGAGCCAGATCTCGAGTGCAATCAATCGTGATTAGTCTAGATAATAAATGCTTATATTCAGTCTAAAAGCGGATCCGAGTCTTTTTATTATAGTCTGCGAAGCTTACGCATTCGTTACTCACTCACCTTGTCGTTATGTTATAACTGTGTAGCGGACAATTTGTGTAGTATATTGGTTTTCGAAGAGTCGACATAATTTTCTGTCACGCGCGGCAGCCATGTTTGTTTTGATTTTGCATTCGCCTCGTGGGATAGAATTGATGACGTCATTAACCGACTCATCGATTCTATCTCTCTCACAAAAATAGCGCCATATTCGAAAACGAATACTAAACAACTGCATTTTATAATCCTTATTTTAGGTAAAGATGACACATATTATTCTTCGATATTTATCATAGTTTGTCT
The DNA here is from genome assembly GCA_963680895.1 of Fragum sueziense. NCBI lineage: Eukaryota > Metazoa > Mollusca > Bivalvia > Cardiida > Cardiidae > Fragum > Fragum sueziense. Next base: position 64,795 of record CAVMGG010000704.1, read on the forward strand.
TACGTAGGTTGTAAGTCGTCAAAACTCGTTTCAAGTACCTACAGCACTTCGCGTAGTAATATTTTCCAACAAGATTTTTTGTGTGACGAATTTCCAACAAATTATTTTGTTGGAAATCTGTTGAAAATCCCACAAGAAAAATTGTTGGAAACCACTGTATACTATAAAAGCCGATGATCGGACTTAGAAATTTGACTCCAGTTTTGATTTTTTCGTAGGCACCTCCGTTATTACTTTTTTCTTTAATTTTAAATTATCTTTATTTAAAATTATTTATTTTTGCTTTTGTTTTGAGTCGAGCTAGATTAGAAATTTTACGTTTGTTTAATTCATTGATTAAGGTAATTTTATTTACGTTTTAAGGCAGTGGTGTCTCACCACTCATTTCTTTAACGGCTTCACACCTGACATTTTCTTTGACAAAAGTTGTAGATTTATTAAGCATTTTCCGAACATCGGCTTTTATTTGTGTCATCTTTAAGGAAATTATTCATTGTTAGGGATCAAGTCAAGCTCTTGTTGCCTCTTAATAAAACAGTTGTTGTACTATTTTATGTGAGATTATTATTAGATCTACAAAGGTCTAAATTATATTGAGAACTCAAACACTTTGACTTTTGTTTTCTTTATTCAAATTAATTTAATTATCTGGAGTCCAATCCCACCCCTTTTCCCCATCTGTACATCTTCGACCGACCGCTGGCTCGCAACATAAACCTGGTGTCCAAGAAGTGGGATCTACTACAAGTCATTACAGTACAGTGGATCCAGAGATTCGAACTCACAACCGGCAGATTACTATAATGGGGAGAAGAAAAGGCGCAGCAGAGCAGCAGCAGGATGATACAGAGTACAGCAGCAATTTGCAGTATACAGCTACAGCAGAGTGTGAGAGTAACACAGACAGTGCAGCACTTGACATCGACTCGGTAGACAATGTCGGGCGACAGGGAGAGGTCATGCACCAGAACAGCTTGCAGCGACAACACTCATCATCCTACAGAGCAGAAAGCGACACAGCCGGAGGCGACATGCTGAGCAACCAGCCGAACAACACGGAGTACAGAACGAACAAAGGAACTAGCCCATTCTGCGTGACAGAGATGGAGGTTGAAAGGCATAGATCTACTACTCACCTAGCAAATAATGCAACAGGACAAGACAGACTAGAAAGATGTGACGTAAGACCGCAACTTTACGGCAGAGATGGGAGTGACCAGCACAGAACATACAGAACTGGTAACCAGCATGAACAGATAAACGGCACGAGAGAACCAAATTGGAACCATGGAAGGGAAATTGCCACAAATGCAGCCTGGTCATCACCTCCACAGAGTCACAGCTATACTGGACATTTCCCTCGGGCCAACTTCAGACCCTACATGAATGATAGAGATCAACACAGACAAGACAACCTACCACCTCAACACAGACACAGATTTGATCAGCATCTAGATAGAGAGTACCAACAGCATAGGTCACAGCGACAAACAAGCAACGACATTAAGATACCCCCTTTTACAGGCAAGGAAGATTGGTCGGTGTGGATAAATCGGTTTGAGGTGATCGCTGAGCGGAATCAATGGAATGAAGACGAGATGGTGGATCACATCCTACCAAGACTACAAGGCCATGCTGGAGACTTTGTTTATACACAGCTCCCCAGATGGAAATTATTCAATTACAGTGAGCTAAGAGATGAACTAACCAACCAGTTCAGAGTAATAGAGACCCAACAATCTTATGCAGCAAAATTCAGCAAAAGAGACCAGCGAAATGGAGAGACTGCTGAAGAGTACGCAGCAGAATTAAAAAGACTTTACGCAAAGGCCTATAAATCAAGGGGAAACCAAGTCCGACAGGAAGATCTGGTTCGACGTTTTCTCGATGGGCTGAAAGACAGCGAAGCAAGATTCGAAGTCGAATTCAACAAAGACCCAAAGACCATAGATGAAGCTGTCTACCACCTAGTTAGATTCCGTCAGGTGCGGCAGAACAAAGAGAGAGATCCTTATAATGAACGAAAAATGAAGAAATTCACCAGACAAGTTTACGAGGACTGCTCATCAGAAGAAGAATCTGACTCAGACAGCGGCACAGACGAAACCACAGAGGCAAGAATATGTCGAAGCAGACCAATACCTGAGAGACGACCAAGAGACGCGAAAAGAGACGTACAACAGGAAGATAAAGCGTCAAGCTCCCTCCATGCCGCCTTGCTTGAAGTCATATCCAAACTCAACCAGATAGTCAGCCAGGACTCAATGAAAGACAAAAGAGAGTATACCTGTTTCGCATGCGGGGAAGGAGGACATTTTGTTAGAGACTGCCCACAGAGGTCAAAGCAGCAAAGGCAAGACCAAGAAAGGCAAGACGAAAACAAAACAAGAAAACAGAGCCATTTAAACTGGTAGAGGCCGAGCCTAGTGGTCGAGGCGAGGCCCATTACAACATTAATGGCCACAATGACGTTAAGCACAGTACTGACTCAATCCGAAGAAGACCAGGGAACAACAGTCTATACGTGAAAGGAGCAATAGAAGGCAAAACAGTACTTTTCACAACAGATACAGGGGCAACCAAAACAGTGATATCAGACAAGGTGTATAGAAGCATCAATCCACAAAACAGACCTATACTAAAACAGTCAACAAACCTGGTAAATGCGAATGGAACCCCTATAGACGAGATGGGAAAAGCCATATTTGAGATTGAATTGGGTCCAGTCAAACTGCAAAAGGAAATAATAGTCGCCCAAATAGAAGACGATGGGTTGCTCGGAATGGATATCTTACAAAATGACGAAAGCGGTCCAGCCGATATTATAATGAGTAAAGGCGTTATAAGGTTGAAAGGACACGAAGTACCCTGCATAAGCACAGGCACCACAGATCACAGCAGAAAGGTCACTCTAGCAGATAACTACTCAATCCCAGGTCACAGCGAGGCTCTCATCGATGTTTACATTGACAGAACAGAAGAAGACGAAATCTTAAACCTAAACGAGTTTGTCATCGAACCAACAAGAGGTTTTAAGGACACTTATCCACTGCAGATGGCAGCCACCCTAGTAGATAATAGCACGAATGTAACAAGCAAAGTCCGCATATTAAATCCGTTCCAAAATACAGTAGAACTTCGACAAAACGCGGTTGTTGGATGTGCAGAGCCTGTAACGGAAGAGCCGATAGCCATTGCTGATGAAGAGAATGCGGACATGTTAGATAACACAAACATTCGCAGAATACAGTTACAGAAGAAAGAAGAGCGGATCAGTCCTAAAAACATTGAAAGAAAAGATGGGCAGAAGCCGAATATACCCAGCCACCTGCAAGAACTGTACCAAAGGGCCACAGAAGAATGCAAGCTAGAAGATAGAATCGCGATAGCTACTCTGTTGGAAAAATACCAAGATGTATTCTCAAGAGACGAATGGGATCTCGGATGCACACATTTAACCGAACATTCAATTGACACTGGAAATGCAGTACCAATAAAACAGCCTCCAAGAAAGGTCCCAATGGCTTACGCGGCAGAAGAGAAGAAGGCAATAGACAAGCTGTTACAACAAAAAGTAGCAAGGAAGAGTACGTCCCCTTGGGCATCGCCAATAGTGCTGATAAAGAAGAAATGTGGTGGTGTTCGTCCATGCGTAGACTATCGAAGACTTAACAAATTGGTCACCCCAGACGCCTTCCCTCTGCCCAGGATCCAGGATTGTCTCGATGCAGTATCAGGATCCACCTTGTTCAGCACATTTGATCTTACCAGCGGCTACTTCCAGATCCCAGTGAAGGAAGAGGATATACCGAAAACAGCTTTCGCATGCAAATTCGGGCAATTTGAGATGGTCAAAATGCCGTTTGGTTTAAATAATTCGGCCAGTACCTTCCAAAGGACCATGGAGCTCGCCCTGCAAGGACTACAGTGGCAGACATGTATTATCTACATAGACGATATAATTGTGTTTGCAAGAACGATAGAAGAGCATCTCAGCAGAGTAGAAGAGATCCTGATCAGACTGAGACAAGCCGGTTTAAAGCTGAAACCTGAAAAGTGTGAAATGCTACAGAAAGAAGTTACCTTTTTGGGACATGTGGTCTCTAAAGAAGGCATAAAACCGAGCCCTACAAACATTTCCAAAATTGTTGAATGGCCCGCACCAAAATCCCCCAAGCAAATTAAACAGTTTGTTGCTATGTGTTCCTACTTTCGCAGGTTTATACAAGACTTCGCCAAGAAAGCTCGACCAATGGTTGACCTAACGAAGAAGGGGAGACGATTCGAATGGACCAGCGCCTGTCAAGACTCTTTTGAAAATCTAAAAGCAGCCCTCGTCAGTCCAGAAATAATGGGCTACCCTCTAAACGATGGTGGCGAATTTATTCTGGATACTGACTCATCCGACGTGGCGATCGGAGCAGTTTTATTGCAGGTCCAGGATGGCAGAGAGAAGGTCATAGCCTATGCAAGCAGGGCCATGAACAAAGCAGAACGCAATTACTGCATAACAGAAAAAGAATTGTTAGCTGTAAGGTATTTTGTTGAGTATTTCAGACAGTACCTGTTAGGAAGAAGATTCCTGGTGAGGACTGACCATCAAGCCCTAGTATGGTTGTTTAGCCTGAAAGAACCACGCAGTAAAATTGCTAGGTGGATTGAGATTCTGTCACAATATGATTTTGCTATCCAATATCGACCAGGTAGAAAACAAGCCCATTGTGATGCCCTGTCCCGGTGTGAGAACCCGAGAGAATGTGACTGCCCAGATGTCGATATGAGTGAGCAGCTTAAGTGCGGTCCTTGCAGAAAATGTACCAAGAGAGCTCAAGAAATGATGATTAGTGACCGGTACAAGAGAATGATGTCCACAATCGCCACTAGCACTGTCCAAGCAGAAGTTGTACAGAATATACCTGGTACCAGTAAGCCAACACCAGTAGAATCTATGACAGTGGAGCCCGGTACCAGCAAACCAGCACCAGTGAGACCCGTGACAGTAGAGACTGGTACCAGTAAGCCAACACCAGTAGAATCTATGACAGTGGAGCCAGGTACCAGCAAACCAGCACCAGTGAGACCCGTGACAGAAGAGACTGGTACCAGTAAGCCAACACCAGTAGAATCTATGACAGTGGAGCCAGGTACCAGCAAACCAGCACCAGTGAGACCCGTGACAGTAGAGACTGGTACCAGTAAGCCAACACCAGTAGAATCTATGACAGTGGAGCCCGGTACCAGCAAACCAGCACCAGTGAGACCCGTGACAGAAGAGACTGGTACCAGTAAGTCAACACCAGTAGAATCTATGACAGTGGAGCCAGGTACCAGCAAACCAGCACCAGTGAGACCCGCGACAGTAGAGACTGGTACCAGTAAGCCAACACCAGTAGAATCTATGACAGTGGAGCCCGGTACCAGCAAACCAGCACCAGTGAGACCCGTGACAGTAGAGACTGGTACCAGTAAACCAGCAAAACATCCAAACAGAGATCAATATGGTTGGCAGTGGACCGGGGGTATTTCCAAAACAGACCTCAAGGATGCACAAGAGCAGGATGAAGATATTGGACTTGTATACCAGGCAGTAATGGCCAAGACAAAACCTGACTGGCAAGATGTCGAAACCCGCAGCCCAGCAACACGACACTATTGGTTAATGTGGAACTCACTAGAGCTGGTTGATGGCTTACTATTTAAACGCTTCACCAAGAAGGACAATTCAGGATCCTTTCTTCAATTCATTGTCCCACGCACCCTGAAAGAAAATGTGATGAAGCAAATGCATGATACTATTTTATCCGGTCACCTTGGTGTAAAGAAGACCAAAGAGAAGACTAGCCAGAGATTCTATTGGTATGCCATGAAAGAAGAAATACAAGCCTATGTGAAGTCTTGTCAAACCTGTGCATCCAGCAAGAAGCCGCAGAAGGCGCCAAAAGCACCACTAGGCCACATAAGAGTTGGAGCACCATGGGATGTTCTGGCCATCGATTACATTGGACCGCTTCCTTTGACACCACGGGGCCAAATACACATCTTAGTACTGACAGATTTATTCACCAAATATGTTGAAGTTTTACCAGTGCGGGATCTTACTGCAGAAGAATGCGCAAGGCAAATCTTAAACAACTTTGTAGCAAGGTGGGGCTGTCCATTGTCAATACACAGTGATCAAGGCAGGACATTCGAAAGCGAAATATTTCGACAGCTGACCAAAATGCTTGAAATTCGAAAGACGCGAACTTCAGCACGAAACCCAAAAGGCAACGGACAGTGTGAGAGATTTAACCGAACTCTACTAAGCATGATACGTGCATACCTATGTGATGAGCAGACTGACTGGGATCTACACCTCGGCTGTCTAGCTGGCGCATACAGAGCGACACCGTCCGAGTCTACAAACCTGACACCCAATTTAATGGCCATGGGACGAGAAATACGCTTACCTGCAGAACTCATCTTTGGCAGTACCACGACACAGACAAACGAAGAAATAACCAACTATGGAGAATATGTCGACACCTTGAAGAAGAAACTACAGCGAGCCCATGATATAGCCCGCAGACATCTTGGAAGCAAAACGCAGCGTCAAATGAGTACCTACGACACAAAACTGCAATTCCATAACTACAAAGATGGTGACGTTGTCTGCCTTCTTCACGAGTCAAGAAAAGTTGGAGTAAACCAGAAGCTGGAAAAACTCTACGACGGTCCATTCTTGCTGAAAAGGAAAATAACAGACATTAATTTTCTCCTCCAGATGGACAGAAGAGGGTCTGAAAGAGTAGTTCATCATGACAAAATAAAACCTTTTGAAGGAAGAGATGTTCCTTCATGGATCAAGAAAGCTAGAGAGAAAATGGCATAGTGACCATTTCATTTAACACAACAGTTCAAGTTCACATTATTTGACATTTGTTTATAATTATCCATTTTTCAATATACATGTATAGAATATTTGTAAAATTGGCAACAAGGCTTTACTTTAATTCAGCATTTCCAACTATCTGTTTGCATAACACAAGTAGAACCTGCAAAGTAGAAAAAATGACCGAGACTGTGAAATTGACAAATTCATGCTGAAGTAACTGGTCCGATGAGAAACTTTAAGTCTGTATATGCTGGTCTAGACGGGATGTAGGACCCGTTGTGGAGTGGGTAGTAGGTCGCAAGATTTCCCGGGGTGGAAGTCCATGGTGGATAGATTGGCGGATGCACATGGGGTGTAGGCGCGTCAAGGCTATTCAGATGGCGGTGTAGGGAATGAGCGACAAGTTTTGGGTCCGATAGATCACATTTCAGCAGAAAGTAATAGTCGTCACGTGACTCAGCTGGTAATCTTGTAAATTGCAGTCAGCACGTCTGAAATGAAAATTGAGAATATGATAATTGCAGGCAGACAAGGTGTTAAAAAGTCGACAGCATAACAGAAGCTCTAAAATTGAGAAACAAAAGATTTATCACAGAAAAGTTTATCACACTATACTCCTTATCACAGTTCGCATACTATCACAGTAGTGCTTATATTAGTTATAACAATATGAGATGTTATCACAGCTTTCTTATCACAGTCTTAATGTAAGGAGAACCAGCTCCTGTGTATAAAAACATATTTTTGCAGACGAAAAAAGAAAAAGTAAACACACTCAGAACAGTGAATCGTCATCTAAGCTTACACTAGACACGACAAATGGCTGCAGGCGTCCTCTAGTCTGCCCTTTATAAATAATTTTCTTTATGGGATCATATTTCTATTTCGCAGGAGCTAAGTCTATTACATCATCAAGATGGCAACAAACAACCCTACAAGTGAAGTCACTGATAGCCAGATAGAGAAAGCAGCACGGAAGAGGGGCAGAGCCTATAGATGCCTGAGATGCTTCCATAGAGAGGGGAGAGATTACATTGATGTAAAGGGCAGAGTGGAACACCACATTCTTAAGGAGCACCTTAGAAGAGACGAGGTACCCCATTACTGCAGTCTGTGCCAGTTTCGGTGCCTGCGGAGGGAAGAGTTGGAAGATCATTTAGTGCGGTACAAGCGACACACGGTTCTAGCGCAACAGTCGGGGGTTAGTTCACTGGATCAGACATGTTTGAAGTCAAACCCAGACCCTTACCAGATAGATGAGAAGGACTTCTCCGTGTTGAATAGGGACGATTCCTTTAAATACTGGAAGGAGTTGCTCCAGAACAGAAAACGTAGTGCAGACCCCCTGGAAAAGGTCATGAAGGCCGCGTTCCCAAATGGGATACCAGATGGGTTCCTGGATGGAGATGAGGGGGAGGAATACTCGGTGCAAGGGTCCACGCCGGCAACCCACTAAAGACGCCACCACCACTACCAACAACAACAACAACAACAACCATGGACAACGGGAGCATGACGGAAACACCAACAACAGCGGCCAACGGAAGCACCACGGAAACACCGACAGCAGTGGTCTCACTGAACAACACCATGTTGAGGCGGACCTTGGCACCACTGTTGGATAGGTTAGAGGCAGGGGTGGAACCAAAGGTGCTCAGAAGCCTCTTGGGAAATAGCGATGAAGGGAAGGCGGAAGACAAGGATGCAGAAGAAGAGAGAATCCTACCTCAGTTGTTGCCCTCCGAAGAGCAGTCACTGTCGCCGACGCCAAAACGCAAAGCTGAGGTAGGACTTGCCCCAACGAAGAGAATGAGGGTAGTCTCCGAATCATCTGAGTCGTCGAAGTCGTCGGAGGAGTCGCCAAATATGGAGAATGGTGAGGAAGACCACGACAGCTCTTCTAGCGATAGTGAGTCAAGTAGCAGCGAAAGTGAGGATGACAACGTCCAACTGAAAAAAGCAATACAGCAGAACACAGCAGCTGTCAGGTCGATGGAGAGTTCATTACTGACATTGGCGGCTGCAGTTACAACACTAGCGCGACAAATGGCTAGGAGAGAGGGAGCAAACCAAGATGAGAGACAGGAAGGAAAGAAAGACGAAAAGAAAGAAGAAAAGAAAGATGAAAAGAAGGAAGAAAAGAAAGACAAAAAGAAGGAAGAGAAGACAGACAAAAAGAAGGATGAGAAGACAGATGAGAAGAAAGATGACAGAGAACACTACAGGCGCAAGGATGATGGAAAGAGAACGGATGATGATAGAAGGAGAGCAGACAGACAGCATTACAGAGACGATGGAAGAAACTTTAACTATCAATACAGACGACACAGTAGCGACTGGAACAGAAGACGATAGACAATACATGAATACAACATATTTCAGACATAGTTAGGACATTTACGCCATTTATAATTGAAGTCATAAATTTCTCAGCATGACAAGACTTTTAATTAATTACCTTATTCACACAGTGAACTTTACCACTTTAACATAGTTAACTTACCATTTGTATTTTAATTCACATTATTGTTTTGGTATGCTTGTTGGAACTTAGGCATATTAGGAGGGGGTGATGTAACGAGCCAGATCTCGAGTGCAATCAATCGTGATTAGTCTAGATAATAAATGCTTATATTCAGTCTAAAAGCGGATCCGAGTCTTTTTATTACAGTCTGCGAAGCTTACGCATTCGTTACTCACTCACCTTGTCGTTATGTTATAACTGTGTAGCGGACAATTTGTGTAGTATTGGTTTTCGAAGAGTCGACATAATTTTCTGTCACGCGCGGCAGCCATGTTTGTTTTGATTTTGCATTCGCCTCGTGGGATAGAATTGATGACGTCATTAACCGACTCATCGATTCTATCTCTCTCACAAAAATAGCGCCATATTCGAAAACGAATACTAAACAACTGCATTTTATAATCCTTATTTTAGGTAAAGATGACACATATTATTCTTCGATATTTATCATAGTTTGTCTTACGTAGGTTGTAAGTCGTCAAAACTCGTTTCAAGTACCTACAGCACTTCGCGTAGTAATATTTTCCAACAAGATTTTTTGTGTGACGAATTTCCAACAAATTATTTTGTTGGAAATCTGTTGAAAATCCCACAAGAAAAATTGTTGGAAACCACTGTATACTATAAAAGCCGATGATCGGACTTAGAAATTTGACTCCAGTTTTGATTTTTTCGTAGGCACCTCCGTTATTACTTTTTTCTTTAATTTTAAATTATCTTTATTTAAAATTATTTATTTTTGCTTTTGTTTTGAGTCGAGCTAGATTAGAAATTTTACGTTTGTTTAATTCATTGATTAAGGTAATTTTATTTACGTTTTAAGGCAGTGGTGTCTCACCACTCATTTCTTTAACGGCTTCACACCTGACATTTTCTTTGACAAAAGTTGTAGATTTATTAAGCATTTTCCGAACATCGGCTTTTATTTGTGTCATCTTTAAGGAAATTATTCATTGTTAGGGATCAAGTCAAGCTCTTGTTGCCTCTTAATAAAACAGTTGTTGTACTATTTTATGTGAGATTATTATTAGATCTACAAAGGTCTAAATTATATTGAGAACTCAAACACTTTGACTTTTGTTTTCTTTATTCAAATTAATTTAATTATCTGGAGTCCAATCCCACCCCTTTTCCCCATCTGTACATCTTCGACCGACCGCTGGCTCGCAACAATATCAAGTGATTAACCCTGGTCCAAACTCAAAGATGTGAACAGACGACAATTTTAAGTGAAATATTTTTTGCATTTTTGGTCTTTCTGTTAAGAAACCTTGTCACAGCCAAATTCTTCATTTTCCAAGATGCTTTCTTTCAAAGCCATTATCTTGTTTGGAGTCAAAAGCCATTAATGTCTGGTAATGGGTTAAAAAGTTATTGACGACCTACCAAAATTTTCTTTGCTCGTCAATAATGCTATCGAATCTGCAATTGTTGTTGTTGTTGTTGTGTTACATGATTCACCGCCGTAGCGAACAACCGAGAAAAAGTAGCATTGAATTTCGTGCTAAAAATAAACTTGGTTTACCGCTATGTTTTGATAAACCGTCTGTGTAATTATAAAATCTCGTAACTACGGCTTGAATCAAGCCGTAGTTACGAGATTTTATAACCACACCTACGATTAGGCTATGAAATATTACTGTTTGTCCGAAATTACGTCACATTTAACTGGATAAAAATCGTTCCCCTTTGAATCTGTGCTATTTCATTACTATCTAACTTTGTATCTAAATGTTTCAGAGTCCTATGTGGATAAAAGTGACAGAAATTTTAACAACCGTTTCCCCGGTATCACATACGTGTATCCGTCCGCTAGTCGTGTGGGCCAGAACGGTCATGTGATCGAGGTGCCGGGCTCGAGTTTGGAGGAGGAAGAGAGCAAAAGGCACGCGTCCCGGGCTAGCCAAGCAGTCGTCCTTAGTCGGGATCGAACAAAGACTAGTATTGACATACAGCCTGATCCAGATCTTGTGCTTACACCGGTTGTTATTGTTGATTAAATCTTAGCCTACACAAACAAAATCTGTTGACGTCCCTTTTTGATAGTGGGTCTACATGACGTCGCGCACGGTATTGCGACCAATTTATGTAACGTCAAAATATAGAAAAACGTTGCACGTAAACGTTGCGCGTAACGAATATTTCTTTACTAGAGTGGCGACACCTAAAGGATGTCACATGAAAGAATGAGTGAAACGAATCGAACTTGTTCTGCACTTTGCATCATAAACTAGAACTGTCGCAAAGCGGACGAATACCCCCCACTAGGGCCTTGTCACTGAAAAAGTGCTATCGGTCAAAATGTTCTTGACTAAGAGCATGGAAACTGATTTTAAACAAAGTCCAACTGTGACCTTGACCTTTGACCTTGGTGACCCCAAAACAATAGGGCACCTCCATTGGTCATGGGCAACAACTGTGTAAAGTTTCATGATCCTAGGTCAAACGGTTCTCAAGTTAGAACACAGAAACGAAATTGTAATTTTTGACTCCCCCCCCCCTCATTAAAAACTTCAAAGTGGCATAACTCTGACACTAATGGCTGGATCAAGATGAAAATTGCAGGTGCACAACTTCATATGATAGGAAACATCCTGATTAAATTTCAGAAAAAATGGTCAAAAACTGTGGGAGGAGAAGAGGACACAAGATTATGTCCACCCCCCATAAAAACTTCAAATTGATAAAGTTTCAGAAAAATTGGTCAAAAACTGTGGGAGGAGAAGATGACACAAGATTATGTCCACGGACGGACGGACAACCTGATTTCAGTATACCCCCATAACTTTGTTGTGGGGGTATAATAATCCGACAAATTGAGAGAAGAGTTGCTTATAATTTCAAGGTGGCTAACCCACGTTATATTTTGTAAAAGTACACACCTACAAATGTATAAATCGCTTACTTCAAGTTTGTTTTATCTAATTTCTCGGTTTATACTAAAACGAGATGAACTGCACCTTATGTGCCTTTGAGAGGGTCATTCCCGGTTCTAACTCGGTCTATATTGTTTGACCAAATTTAACTGAGACTCATCATTTTCCGTAAGCGTATTTGGGCATACATCGGAGTATTCGTTAGTTTCCGCGTGTTTATATCCTGCGCTGTGAAAAATGTTAACTTTATTTCTGCAAGATCTCATTGAACAAAGAAGTAGCGTAGTGGAAAGACGCTAGACTTTCGTTTACAGAGACCAAGGATCGAAACCAGCATTTTACTGACGAAACTATTGTTAGGCTTTTTTCTTTCTTTTTCCTATGTAATGGAATGCTTAATTAATTTATTAATTGATTGATTGATGAAATACTCAATTTTTCAATTTTCACAATAATTATAGTTCACTAAATATCTTTTCCCATTTTATCATAATCTGTATTCGTTCATTTATCATTTATAATCTTCCCTTGTAAGTTGCTTTTATGATGACAATGTGTTGGTCTCTCGTAGCTTCTGTGGAATCCAAAAGACGTTGACCCTGCTGACTCCAGTTGTATTGACGGTAAAGCGAGGAAAAAGGTTCTGGGTCCCCCAGTTGTCTAAAAAAGTTGCAACATCAGCAAACACGTTTTATATTACCTGTATCTAAACGGTTTCTACATTTCTTGAATGGCTACTTAAAGTGAATGGATTCAAGTCAGTGAATTGATTCAGTTTTGCAAAATATATGCATGCATTTGAAAAAAAGAAATAAATGTTGAAGGTAATATTATTTAAACAAAAGCGTTCCTGGGATTTGAACCAAGGATATGTGGTTCAAGGGAGAGTCGCCTTACACATTAGGCCACTTTTTTTCAGTGAAAATTGCGTTGTGTATAACAGTACTTAAACAGATTATAGTCCCGATGTAGAAAATACGGAAAGACCCGAATATTAACGGAATATGCAAGGAGTCTCAGTTCAATCTGGTCAAACAATACCAAACACCATCATTTTGTTTTTATACAATCAAACACAAGCACTTTCCTGTGTCCAAACAAGAGGCCCAGAAGGCCTTATCGGTCACTTGAATCCAAAGATCAGATTTACCCTTTTTGACCCCTTATTGGGCCCCAAGGGGTGATAACTCCATGAATTGTAAAATTAAACGAGCCTTCCCATGGGAATACTTCCAGCCAAGTTTAGTTGAATTCCATCCATAGGTTCTTGAGAAGAAGTCGAAAAATTAAAGTTAACACATGATATATGCCCCAACCCAGGCCCCCACTCCATCCTATCACAGCCATATCTTGACCGATTTATTTTTTGTACAAACCTTGTAGTTCCTCAAAGACTCTAAATCCTAAATGGGAATCCAATCCCATTGCAAGAAAACTTTTAAGATGTGCCAAATTTACTCTTTTTGACCCCTTTTTTTGGTGCCTTAGATGGCAACAAGGGAAGGTAACACTATGAAAATGAATCTGAAGTCCCTTCCTACGGGCATGCTTTCTACCAAGTTTAGTTAAAGTCGGTCCAATAGTTTCCAAGAACAAGAATTGTCCGCGGACAATAAAGCTTGCCATAACGAGAGCTTGTCACAAAGAAAAGTAATTTCCTAGGTAAAGGTAAAAGGTCATTATCCAAAATGTAAATCCTTGGCAGGAGGTATCAATGTTTTATAAGATAATGTCCAAGTTAAAGGTTTTGAAAATTAGGTCAAACTCCAAGGTCATGGTCAAATGTGAATGGTGTTAGTAGGAGGTGTCCATGTGTAAAATGTCATGGCTGCATGTGTAAAAGGACATGAGATATAGGCCAATTTAAAGTTTTTAAAAGTAGGTCAAACTCCAAGGTCAAGGTCACAAGGTCCAAGGTCATGGGCAAATGAACAAGTCTTGGTAAGATGTGTCCATGTGTGAAATATCAAGGCCAACGTGTAAAAGGACATGAGATATTATAAACCAGGTTAAAGTTTTTTAAAAGTAGGTCAAACTCCGAGGTCAATGTCCAAGGTCATGGTCAATAGTGAAATGTCTTGGTTAGAGGTGTCCATGTGTGAAATATCAAGGCTGTATGTGTAAAAGGATATGCGATATAGGCCAGATTAATGTTTCATTTAAAAGTAGGTCAAACTCTAAGGTCAAGGTCAGTAGGTCCAAGGTTATGGTCAAATGTGAACGGTGTTGGTAAGGCTTGACCTCATGACCTAGTTTATGACCTCAGATGACCCAATTTCAAATTTACCAAAGATTTTATTAAGATAAATGTAGTTATTCTTAACATTATGGTTGATTGAGTACTCAAGAGGACCATTGGCCCGAAGTGCTTGACCCAGTGACCTAGATTATGACACCAGATGATACAAATTAAAATTTGTCTGAGTTTTTACCAAGATAATTATTCTGATCAATTTTCAGGTTGATTGGGCAAAGAAAGTGGCCTCTAGAACACATACAGGTTTTTCTCAGACTTGACCCTATATATGACCTAGTTTTTGACCCCAGAGGTTTACTGGGCAAACAATGTGGCCTCCAGAGTGCACACATTGTTTTTCTAAGACTAGACCCTGTGAACTACTTTATAACCCCTGATGACCCATTCTAAAACGTGTCCGACATTTAATCAAGATAGTTATTCTTACTAAATTTCAGGTTGATTGGACATAAAATGTGGCATATAGAGTACACCCAAGGTCTTTCTACATGTAAGACTTGACCATGTGACCTAGTTTATGACCCAAGATGACCCAATTTCTAACTAGTCCGAGGTTTAATCAGTACAAACATTCTGATTCAATTCCAGATTTATCATACAAATAAATGTGGCCTCTGGAGTTTTTCTAAGTCTTGATCCTATGACCTAGTTTATGACCCAAGATGACTCAATTTTGAAATTGTGCTAGACTTTATCAAGATAATAATTCTGACATATATTCAGGTTTATTTGGCATTTAATGTGGCCTCTAGAGTGCACAAAAGGTTTTTCTAACACTTGATCCCATTACCTAGTTTATGACCCCAGATGACCAAGTTTCTAACTTGTCCCAGATTTGATCAAGACATTCATTCGGGTTAATTTGGGGAAAAATCTGGCCTCTAGAGTGCACGCAAGATTATTCTCAGACTTGACCCCATGACCTAGTTTATGACCCCCACATGACCCTGTTTCAAACTTGTTTGAGATTTCATCAATGATAAATATTCTGATTAATTTTTAGGTTGATTGGGTGTAAAACGTGACCTCTAGAGTGCACACAAGGTTTTTCTTAAATTTGACCTACTGACTTAGTTTTTCACTTATCTGAGATTTATCAAGACAATCATTCTGACCAAATTTCAGGTTAATTGGACATAAACTCTGTCCTCTATAGCGCACACAAGACAAAGTTTGACGCACGACACACAACAGAAGAGAAACACAGCGGTATCACAATAGCTCAGCATGAGCACTTTTGTTCTCAGGTGAGCTAGAAATGGGAATTTATCAAATTCAAGAACACATAACTCGTGAAACGTATGACTTTCCGGTCTGATCAGAATGAAATTCAAACTCATCTGTCATCATGCACTAGTAATAGTCCCCAATTTTGTATCAAAGTTTTGTCTTAATTGGTCAATAATTGTAGATGCTAGAGTGTAAACAAAGTCGAAAATAGTAAAAAACGGGAATTTTGTCAAATTCAAGGGCACATAACTCATGACTTCCTAATCTAATTAGACTGAAAAATCACACTAATAAAAGATCATTTGGTCCCCAACATTGTGTCCAAGTTTTGTCTTAACTTGTCAATAATTGTAAATGTACATTGTAAAACAAAGTAGAAAAAAGTCAAAAACTGCAATTTTGTCAAATTCAAGGGCACATAACTCATGACTTCCTAGTCCGATCAGACTGAAAATATTTGAGATCTTATCAATACCAAGATCCTGGCCAAGATTTATCTTAATTGGTTAATATTTGTAGATAGTAGAGTGTTTTCAATGTCAAAATTAGCTATTTTCGACTTTCAAGGGCAGTTAACACCCGACCTTCTGGTCCGATCTGACCTAAAATCAAACTCATGCGAGAACTAATGGTCATAAATTTTTTGACCAAGTTTGGTCAAGATTGAATTATACTTGCGGATGCTACAGTGTTCACAACAAATTGCGGTCAGACAGATGGTTCGACGGACGAACAGACGATGGACAAAAAGTGACTACAATAGCTCACCTTGAGCACTTTGTGCTCAGGTGAGCTAGTAATAAAAATATAATAAATTCATTCAAATTATAGTTACTTTGGTTAAGTAATAACCCTTTCCTAAACAGAGAAGTTCTAGATCTGTTCAATTTGAAATCAGTTGAAGGCGATAAAATATTTGATTTCAAAAGTGGGAAAGAAATTAGTAATGACATAGAAAACATTGATGGAAACGGAGAACAAAGTGATTTTCCGTCATTTCTTCTTTTCTCTCAATGTTTATGATCCTTTCTCTGATTTGCAAAGGGATGATGTGACAATGGTTTTAATTTAAGGTTGAACATAGTGCATTGGCACTATCAAACATAAATAATAGACACGAGACCAAATATATAGTATAGTGTTTTCAAATTATTATGTATTAAGGTTTACAGACCCTAAAAAAACACCAGTTTCTAGACATACAAAATGCATCAAATTACACACACTTGTAAAAACACTTCAAATAAGTTGATTCACCAAGCCAGATTTCAAAATTATGTCTCAAGAGGAAAATAATTTATTAATCTATGATTTTTTTACTCTATATTCATAAGCAAAGGAGGTAATTTTCAACATTTTCGCCAAATATTTCCATAAGTATGCATTAATTCAAAATTCTAAACTGTTTAAAGTGCTTATTTTTGTATATTTGGAATGGAAATGTAACACAGTTTAGGAATTACTGGCACTTTTCAAAATTCACATCTGGGTCTTTGGTGCTAATGAGGGGTTGGATACCTTAAAACTTTATTGGAAAACAAGAAAATGCTCAAACAGAGGAAATTCTCCTTTCACTTAGAAACTTTATTTTATACTTTAGACGGAAAATTTCACCAAAGAAATGTAGCGAAAAAAGATGATAAATTGCTCAATCAAAGCAATTTCTCACTTTTGTCAACCATATTTCAACTAGATCTGTTCATAACTGCATTTAACAAAGAGGTATCACACACAAACGGCCCAATGGCAAAACGGCCCAAGAGCAAAACGGCTCTACTTTGGTCAAAACGGCCCAAAGTAGTTTTCCAGCTTAGTCAAAACGGCCCAAAAAATAAATAGATAAAATTAAAAAATATTTTCGACGAAAATCTATCAGATCTAGTGGTATAAATAATTTTTTTATACCAAGAATATATTTATAATACACTTTACTTTTCCATTAAGAAAATTTTATCGTGTGGTTATGAAAAAACATGTTTGCAATTTAACAATAATGTAAACAATATTTTCTCCTGTAATCTCATTATTTACTTTTACTAGTACATTTTTATCTACATATTCTCACAGACTTAGCTACAGTTTTCTAGAAAAACTCGCCTCAAATAGCCTAATTGCCGTTTGGATAGGTTTGACGCGTGTCAACAATAAGCAGTAGCATTGGACGATTAAGATAGGTGCGATATATAATAATAATATTAAAATAGATTGATCTTTATATCTGTATGTTAAAAAAATTGGGCCGTTTTGACTAAGTTGAAAAAAACTAATTTGGGTCGTTTTGACCAAAAACCGGTCCGTTTTGACCAAAAACCGGGGCATTTTGGTATTGGGCCGTTTTGCCCTTGGGCCGTTTTGACTGTAAACCAACAAAGATACAGATCTAGTAAATGTCGATTTTCAAAAAATTGGATGTGTCAAATTTTGGATATCTCATGGTAATTTCATATCTCCTTTGACTTAAACATAACAAGTATCAACTGAATAAAGGATAAATTTTATGGTATTTCATTTTGACCTAAAGATAGCTGCAAGAAATTCCCACCAGGACTCGAACCTGGAACCTGCCGGATCACGCCATAATACAAGCATCATGCCAGTTGATCTACTTGTTAAACGATAGGGGTTTGTAAAATCTGGAACCCCAGCTTTCAAGAGTAATTTCAGTCAACACTGGATATTTCAAAGTCAACAGGTCCTTCAAAATACCCCAAGACATCAAAACTTTGAAACTTTAATAATCTTAACCCTTTCCTCAAACAACAAAATAAAGACCATTTCCATTTGAAAGCCACTGCAAATGATAAATTTGAAACAAGTGCATGTCGTATTGCGACACAATACAGGAGTACCCCACCGGATAACAAAAAGTCATTTCTTGTAAACAACATATCTCCTTCTTACTAAATCTATAAGAGTACAAAGTTTAAAGTTGCTAGCACATAAGATTTTTGACATTATGTCCCGAACAAAAATATAAGGGTAAAAACAACCAAGGGCATTAACTCAAACAGTGTGCGTAGCAGAGTAATGTTTCTTGTACATGACACTTCTCCATACTGTTATCTCCTAGTGTACAAAGTTTGAAGTTGCTAGTACTTATAATTTAGGACATATGTTCTGGACAAAAATGTAAGGATAAAAACAACAAATGGCAAGAACTCAAGAAGAGGGTGTGGCAGACAAACGGTTCTTGTACATCACTTTTCTCCACAATGAGATTTATTAGTGTACAAAGTTTTAAGTTGCTACCACTAACAATTTAGGAGATATGTTCCGGACAAAAATGTATTAAGATCTATCAGTGTATCACGATTGAAGTTGCTAGCACATACGATTTAGGAGATATGTTCTGGACAAAAATGTAAGCGTAAAAATAAAAAAGGGCAATAACTAAAAAAGTGGGCCTGACAGAGTAACAGTCGTTGTACAGGACACTTCTACTTAATGAGATCTTTAAGTGTACAGATTTTGAAATTACAAGCAATTATGGTTTATGTGATATCTTCCAGACAAAAATGTAACAGTAACAACAACAAAGGGCAATAATTCAAAAAGTAGGCATGGCAGAGTAGCAGGTCTGATGCACGACACTTCAGCATAATGAGATCTGTAAGTGTACAAAGTTTGAAGTTGCTATCACGTACAGTTTGGGAGATGTGTTCCGGACAAAAATGTAACAGTACAAACAACAAAGGACAATTACTCAAAAAGTGGGCGTGACAGAGTAGCAGTTCTTGTGCATGACACGTCACCATGAGATCTATAAGTGTACAAAGTATGAAGTTGCTAGCACTTCGCTATGTCAGAGTGAAACTATTGAATCTGCATTTTCCAAATTTTACAGGAGAGGGTAAAAACTGTTTAATTCTGTTAATATTAGATATATCAGAGACAAAATCCACAAACATATGTATTAAGCCAATAAACATAGATAGTCAGAACGTTTTTCATGAAAACAGCTGTTTTTGTGGAAAATATCAATTACAATAGTTTCACACTGACATTTTATTGAAAATGTCAGTGTGAAACTATTGTATCTACACCTAAATCCTAATTTCCTGCAATCTAAGTAGACTCAAATGCTTGAATAATATATTGCTTTAAAGCACTATATATAAAGGTTGTGTAGCATATTTCCTAAGAAAAAATGACTTTTTGCCCGTTTACCTTCTGAAATACTGTTTTTCTTTATTTCTTGTTATTAGTTAACTATTTTATTCAGGTAATTTTACAAAAAGGTATGAAAAGAATGAATGAGATCTTAAATAATCTTCTTTTAAGAAAATAATGTTTGTATTGATACTATCATGCACATACAACAATTTCATTCTAAACCTAAACATTGAAGTGTCAGTGTGAAACTATTGTATCTACAAAAAGTTTGTGTAGATACAATAGTTTCACGCTGAGATCATCGTTTGCACTGTGCATGCAAAATTTTGCACAACATGAAAAAGTGTTTTCCAGACTATTTTGAGGTCTAAAATTTTATCCACATATGTATCCTAGCTTGATAAAGGGTTTTAAATGAAAAAACAATGTTTGAAAAAAATGCAGATACAATAGTTTCGCTCTGACATAGCGACTTGCGGTTCAGGAGATATGTTCTGGACAAAAGCGTGATGGACGGACAGATGGAGCAAACCTATAGTCCCCCAACCAGTAACTGGTGGGGGACTAATAATCAAGAATAGGATTCATATATATTATGGCACAGAATATATTTGGGCAAAAGGGGAAAACATATTGGTTATCAGCATTTTCTTCTTTTGCCTCAAAATTTTCACAAGCCTTTTTTACTTGGATGTCAAAAACAGGTCTTCTTTGGGAAATGGTGAAGCCGGACCTGATTTTCACTCTGACATTAGCAGTCATTTTGATTTAACCAGTGTATAGTGTCAGCTATATGAGTAATTATTTCACACATGAAAAAACAAATCCAAAACTTCTACCTACACCTCAGATATATTGATTGATTGGGGTTTAATGCCATATTCAATACCTCTTTTAGTTTTGGCAGAAAATTTCATGATGGAAATATAGAAAAGGAGGAGGTAGTGCCCAGTTTAAACAATTTCTCTCCTTTTTCTACCATATTTCATCAAATCACAACAATAACTACATTCAACTAAACTATCATGAATATCAATTGTCCAAGGAGTCAACCAAAAATCTGATGTGTCAAACTTTGGATATCTCAAAGTAATTCCATATCCCATGTGAATTTGACATAACAAGTGTCAATTGCATAGTGCATAAACTTGTTGCTATAACATTTTGACCTCAAGATAGCTTCCAAAAACTCCCACCAGGACTCGAACCTGGAACCTGCCGGATCATGCCATAATACAAGCATAATGCCAATTGCTCTACCAACTGAGTTATGAGAATTTGTAAAAATCTGGAACCTCAGCCTTCAAGAGGTGTCATAGACACTTAGACACAACAAGAGATGTTTGTAAAACATATATGCCCCCTCAAGGGCCTACATTTGATGTAGCTCAAAGTCCAAGGTCAAGGTCACAAGGTCCAAGGTCATGGTCAAATATGAATGGTCTTGGTAGGAGGTGTCAATGTGTGAAATATCAAGGCTGTTTATGTAAAAGCAAAATGAAATATAGGACAGGTTAAAGTTTTTAAAAGTAGGCCAAATGCCAAGGTTAATGTCCAAGGTCATGGTCAAATGTGAAAGTTTTTAAAAGTAGGTCAAATGCCAAGGTTAATGTCCAAGGTCATGGTCAAATGTGAAAGATCTTGGTTGGAGGTGTCCATGTATGAAATATCAAGGCTGTATGTGTAAAAGGACATGATATATATGCCTGGTTTAAGTTTTTTTAAAAGTAGGTCAAACTCCAAGGTCAAGGTTGCAATATTCATGGTCATGGTCAAATGCAGAAGGTCTTGGTAGGAGGCGTCTATGTGTGAAATGTCAAGCTGTAGGTGTAAAAGGACATAAGATAAAGGCCAGGTTAAGATTTTTGAAAATATGTCAAACTCCAAGGTCAAGGTCACACAGGCCAAGTTCATGGTCAAATGTGAAAGGTCTTGGTAGGAGGTGTCCATGTGTAAAATATCGAGACTGTATAGCTAACAAGACATGAGATATAGGCCTAGTTTAAGTTTTTTAAAAGTATGTCAAACTCCAAGGTCAAGGTCCAAGGTCATGGTCAAAAGTGAAATGTCTTGGTTGGAAATGACCATGTGTGAAATATCAAGGCTGTATGTGTAAAATGACATGAAATAAAGGCCAGGTTAAAAGTTGGTCAAACTCAAAGGTCAAGGTCACAAGGTCCAAGGTCATGGTCAAATATGAAAGGCCTTGGTCGTCAGTGTCCATTTGTCAAATATCAAGGCTGTATGAATAAAAGGACATGATATATCGGCCAGGTTAAAGTTTTTTTAAAAGAAGGTCAAACTCCAAGGTCAAGGTCACAAGGTCCGAGGTCAAATGTGAAAGGTCTTGGTAGGATATGTCCATGTGTGAAATATCAAGGCGGTATGTGTAATAGCACATGAGATATAGGCCCAATTTATTTTTTTTTAAAGTAGGTCAAACTCCAAGGTCATGGTCACAAGGTCCAAGGTTATAGTCATATGTGATAGGTCTTGGTAGGAGGTGTCCATGTGTGAAATATCAAGGCTGTATGTGTAATAGGTCAAGAGATATATGCCTGGATTAATGTTTTTTAAAAGTAGGTCAAACTCCAAGGTCAAGGTCACAAGGTCCAAGGTCATGGTCAAATTGTGAACAATGTTGATAGGAGGTATCCATGTATGAGATATTTAGGCTGTAAGTGTAAAAGGACATGAGATATAGGCAAGGTTAATCCATTACCACACAATGACTCTTTGACTCCTCACAAGATAATGGCTTTTGAAAACATTGTGGAAAATGAAGAAATTGCTTGTCACAAGCAATTTCTTCATTTTCCACAATGTTTTCTATGCAAAAAGACCAAAATATGTAAAATTTCATTCACTTGTAATTGTCGTCTGCATAATCTTTGAATTTGGACTAGTCTAAAATTTTGTCGTTTGGGAAAGGGTTAAGAAATAAGTGTAACAATCAACAAAGGGCAATAAATCCAAGAATTTGATCAGCAGAGTTATGGTTCTTAGGCACTGCATCTCTCCATAATGAGATCTATCCACCTGTAAAGTTTCATGATTCTACCTAACACTCTTTTTGAGTTATGCTCCAGACAAAAATCAAGTTTAAAAATCAACAAAGGGCAATTACTCAAAAATATGATCGGCAGAGTTACGGTTCTTGTGCACTGCACCTCTCCATAATGAGATCTATCCACCTGTAAAGTTTTATGATTCTACCTAACATACTTTTTGAGTTATGTTCCGGACAAGAATCAAGTTTGAAAATCAACAAAGGGCAATAACTCAAAAAAAATTTGATCGGCAGAGTTACGGTTCTTGTGAACTGCACCTCTCCATTATGAGGTCTATCCACCTGTAAAGTTTCATGATTCTACCTAACATACTTTTTGAGTTATGCTCCGGACAAGAGTCAAGTTTGAAAATCAACAAAGGGCAATAACTCCAAAAATTTTATCGGCAGAGTTACTGTTCTTGTGCATTGCACCTCTCCATAATAAGATCTATCCACCTATGAAGTTTAATGATTCTTTCTTTAATTCTTTTTGAGTTATGCTCCGGACAAGGTTTGGTCTACGGACCGACTGACCAACCGACCGACACTTGCAAAACAATATACCCCCATTTTCTTCGAAAGGGGGCATAATTTCAGTCAATACTGGATAATTATGTCAAAGTCAATGGGCTCTTCCAAATATCTTGAGGCATTCAAAGTTCAACACACTTTATACTCAAAACAACAGCACCAGATTTTCACATTGACATAAGCAGCAATTCGACTTAACCAATGTTGACAAAAACAAGTGTCTTGAAAGTGGATTAATTATTGCATGAATGTACAAACAAGTTCAAACTTCTCTCTCCATCACAGAAATATTGACTGACTATAATTTAACACCACATTCAACAATTTCCAGTTTTATTTTAGCAGCTGGTGCACCTAACCATGAGTTCCTTACATTTCTTGCACCAGTCAACAAAACATCTAATCCAAGCAACCAGTTGCTTATCCCATTTAAATGATTCTTAAACCATAACCAGACAGCAAAATTTTTGAAATGTCAAAATTCAAAGATGTTACAGATGACAATTTACAGTCATTTAAGTGAATGAAATTTAAATTTGTTTGGTCTTTTTGAGTAGGAAACATTGTGGGAAATGAAGGCTTTGCTTGTTACAAGCAATTTCTTCATTTTCCACCATATTTAGTCTGTGTCTTTTGGGCAGTCAAAAAGAGTCAATGTGTAGGAATGGGTTAAACAATTGATCCATTTGGAGAGATGATTGACTACTTTTGTCAAATGTCAAAAATAGATCAACAGAACTGGATTCAAACCAACTCCTGCTTAGAGTTATAGAATATGATGCTGTCAGCAAAGCTATCCAGGCTTGGCCAACCAAAGGAAGATGTCTTGCCATTTCTCAATCATCACTATCAGTCAGAGACCTCACCATTCTGTAAAATAGACAGACAGATAATGTTATTAACCATATCTCAAACAAGACTCTAAAAGATTTTTTGGAAAACATTGAGAGGAAAAAAGAAATTGCTGATAATCAGCAATTTCTCCTTTGCTCTAAATATTTTCTATACAGTAACATATACATTTTCTTCTTTTAGCATTTATTATGTAGAGTTTGCAGCTCCTTTCAATTTGGACCACAGGACCAGCCAAAATTATTGTTGTTTGAAAAAGGATTAACTTTTACTAACCATTGACAACACTGAATATAATGGCTTAGCACCATGAACATAAAACTTGCATTTGTTTTTCATTAACCCTTTTCAATAGGGCAAAAATTTGGACTATTCCAACAAATAAGCTGACAGCAGAAATTGTTATAAATATCAGAAGTTATGTACAGCAATCTGTTCATTTCTATTTTTTTTTCAACCTATTTCTACAAGGGACACCAAAACTTTGTCTTATTTGGGAAAAGGTGAATTACAAAGGCAGTAAATGTAGGTCACCTGTTTCAGACCAATATTTGTTAACAATCAAAGTTGAAGGAATCTTGTTAAAATTGTCTTATTCTCAAAGGAATATTAAACAGTTAGTAAACTCTGTCCACAACAAGATCTGGTTTTGATATCAGTACAACCAACATTTTCCTTTTTTGTCTTCAACATTTTCTACACTATATTGTTAACAAACCATACCTTTAGAATTAATCCATTTTGTCATCTGCAGAACCTTCCAATTTGGACCACCCTAGGAATTTCCAACTTGCATAAACAGCTATATAGAGTATAGTACATGTTTATATGGTCTTTATGTTTTGATTAACCCTTTCCCAACTACAGCCTGGTTTTTAAATCAGAAAAAGACAAAAGAAAATGTTGAGACACATGAAGAGAATGCTGATAACCAAGATTTTCTTTTTTTGTCTCAATATTTTCTGATCTATACTGCACAAAAATCCTATCTATATCAACAGCCATTTTGTTGTCTGCAGCAGCTTTTTTTTAGTACTATAAATTTTTGCAGTTTTGGAAAGATTTGAATTGATCAAAATGCTCTTATTTTGTTAACCTGTATTGAAGAACCAGCTTAGGAATCCAGTTTCATGAGGCAACTTGCTTTTAACCCTGGAACACTCCATATTTACTGTGCTGATTGCTGCAGTTTGTGCCATTTTGCTCTAATTATCTCCCCCTTTTCAGTAGCTTCTATTCAGGAGCAGGATTACCATTCTAAAACATAAGCATATGACATATTCCTAAAAGAAATGAAAAGCTTGCCATCACAAGGTACATCTGAGACTTTAAACTAATGCAGTCAATGTACATTTAGTATTGTAAGGTTGTTAACTTGTTAACACTTGCATAGGCCTAAATGTAAAATGTGTAAACATTTGAGTAAAAAGTCTGTTTTCTGCCTTATCCCTTTCCCAAAGGAAGAAATTTTAGGGCTGTCTAATTGAAAGTTTACGCAGAAGATAACATGGACATTGAAAAAGAAAGGATTTGTGTATAATATAGCTTTGAAAATATTGAGGCAAAATGAGAAACTGCTGGTTATCAGCAGTTTCTTCTTTTGTCTCAAAATTTTTCCAAGCGTTTTTATTAGGGATGTAAAAAACAGGTCTTGTTTGGGAAAGGGTTGATATATGCAAGAAACTAATTGTTCTATGCCAGACTTAAGACAAATGTAAGAAAGGATATTGGCCGTGGCAGGTTCGAATCGACAGCCCATGGGTTTTTGATAGATACCAACTGCACAGTGCTATCTATCCGGACTTGCATATGGTACCCAACAAATTGTCTAAATAGATAGTTATTCGGTTCTGAATGAGAAGTCAAGTGCTGTCTATTGCATATTATTTAGCATATAATCGACTTGTCATTTATCAATCATGTGTATACATTTGTATATACATAAGGGTATTAAAAAGCATATCGTTCTATTTTCTAAGACTATACATGTACTAACCTTCCTGGTTTTCTAAAGTTCAATACAGTAACAGCACCCATTTGTTTTCAAACTCCTTATTAACCTTCAGTGTGGGCTTGAAGATGACATAACCCTCTGCAGGTAAGTATAACTAGTGTTCACAGATCTGTAAATAAAGGCTATTCGTGAGAAAGTTTCATATATATAGAACACAAACAATACAAACAAACTACAATATTATTGATAAACATTTACAGATTTAATCTCTTTTCTTAAGGTAGTCCATCTTTTAACCCTAATGAGATTCACGAATGCAAAGGCTGCCAAAGGCAGAATTCTTTGTATGATGTCGTTAACATTTAGTATGTATCCAAACCCTTTTCGGCAACTTTGTAAACATTCCGCGGAGAAACATTCCACTGCCTTATTCTCATGTCGTGTGAACCTCATTGCTGGTGAAATACCTTAACCAATACCTCATTTAAAGGGCTATAAGTATTCCTAGGCCTAAATCCCTAATGATCCACAGAAGTTGCCTTTTAGCATGTTGTCACATTGTTTATAGACTTTTTATAACAGAAAACAAGATTCATACAGTTGAATCGACTATCATGCAGCGGTGTAAAACTAAAATATGTTCAGTGGTGTGATCGTTCATGTATTTACAAAATCATGTGATATGGGGTTTTATATCAGTCGTAATCTAAGCCAATATAGGTCAGACAAAGCTGAAATTTTGCACAGAGAAACATAAGAGGCCATATTTTTCATTATGTACAGCTATTTTTACAGAAAAATACCCCGAGAATAGCCCCTGGGAAAAAGTTCATTTAAGTTCAACAACTGTTCTAGAACATTAAATAGCACTTCTAGAACATGGGTTCTGGTTGGTGAGTTAAAACACCGGTTGGGCCAATATCCTTTCTGACATGTGACAAAAGTAATTTCCCCGTCACCGAAGATTTGCAATGTGACTCCATCATGGATTCCTGGTATATTTCTCACAGTACTAACACAATATCCAATATGAGCCTAGAGCTACTCTCAGTCATGTTGCAAATCCATTGGTGACAGACAGAAAAATTTAACATTCAAAGTTGAAAAATTGAAAAAAAGACAGAAAGGACTCTTGACAGTATTCTAGGAACTGTTTATCCAATTGAGGGTTGTGGAGAATTTGCTTGACAGACTCTGTCTTACAGAAGTAGACACAAAACTATCATACAAATTTGAAAAGATAAAGGCATATTTATTATACACCCAAATTTAAAGGGCCTGATTGTTTTGGCTTATGAGAAACTCACTTCTAAAATAAATGCACAATACCTCCCTATTCCCCACTCATGATGCTGGGCGTCTAGCAGAGATGGGTCTACTGTAATCATAAGTCTAACTAGCAGGCGGCTCATCAACTGGTTGCTAAATAATTCTTATGGTAACCAGGCAGACCAGCTTCCACTGGGACTCAAACCTTCGACCTCCAGCTTCCAAGATCCCTGGATTGACTGGCTCTGATGTTAGGTACAACCAGGCTTGGTGGAAAATATCTGGATCTGCGGATATAATAGCATAGATTAAATTAGATTTGTTGCTTATAAATATATGCTGAATAAGAATCATATAATAGCATAGATTAAATTAGATTTGTTGCTTATAAATATATGCTGAATAAGAATCTTAGATATTAGAATCTTAGATATAATAATACTGCAGAAAAGTGTCAGACTACTTAAACATTGCATTCTGATCTTGATCCTTACTGCCTGCCATAACTCAGAATAATTCACAGGGCTTCTGAAATATTTAGAAAAATGAATTTAACTCTTTCCCAACCAAAACCTGGTTTTGATGTCACTGACAGAAAAGGCATTCAGAAAACAGCAAAAAAAAGTAAATGCTGCTAATCAGTATTTTCTTCTTTTGCCTAAATATTTTCTTGATATTATTCACAAATCTGACCTATCTTTATCAACATACATTTTTTTGTTCTGCAGCAGCTTTTGAATTTGACCACCCTATTTTTTCTGTTTGGGAAAGGGTTAAACCCTATCAATTTGTTAATTTCAAGTCTTATGTCGGGGGCTGCGCCCCCGAACCCCTGCTGTTAATAAAGATTTAAATGGCCCCAATACCTTGCTTTTTTTCAAATACAGTCGACACTCGTTATGTCGACATCGGATAAGTCGAATTTCCGCTTAAGTCGAAGTTCAAATCTGGTCCCGTCCTCATCTATCTAGGGCTTTTTTTAGGATTGGGGGAAGACACAGGACGCTGGTAGAAAGGGGAAAAATCACATTCGGTATCCTAGTTTTGGGGAAAATTGTATAATGTAGAAAAAGTACATTTTATAGGCTAAACCCCTCTTACACCCACTTTTATAGACTTGAGAACAAGCAGGGCTAGTTTGTAAAGCTGTAATAATTGTGGAAAAGCTTTCTTTGTTAATTCTTTAGTGTGATTTTTGAAAATATACCTTGGGGAAAATATATCTTTTGGGGAAAAAATTGCTTTATTTCTGGAGGGGAAGACGCTGGAAACCAATGTCACTTTCTTAAGGGGAAAAACCCCTGTAGACTATTGACATATTTTTTCAAAACAAAATAATTTCGAACTGAATATAGCCATTGAAATATAGTAGGAAAAGGATAGAAATTGCTTGACACAAGCAATTTCTTTCCTTTTCCTACTACATTTCAATGATATTCGTACTTGATAAGTTTAAAAAACGGTGAAATATCACATATCTCGAAGCCGAACAGAATCGGATATGTCGAAGTCCGGATATGTCGAGGTATTTTGATGGGCCCTCCGACTTCGACACAACGAGTGTCGACTGTATACACATCATCATGACATGCGTCAAAGATTTCTATGAAGAAGGTTAAAAATACCAGGGGTCTCGTTTGCCCAAATTTGGGGCCATTATTGGGCCCCATTCCCAATGGCAAAAAGTATCTTTTTTTTCCCAATTCTCTGGTAAAAATTCCCAAGGAGGACCCAGAATACCCCATGTTAAGACCTTATCTCCATTTACAAACATTTTGAAGACAGTTTTAGAGTAGATTCTTAAACAAGACTTACAAGAGTATGTACAAATGCATTTTACACCACTACAGTCTAATTTGCAGCTGAAACTGACAGACAGTATGAATACAAACTTGTTTTAGTTTTTCCCAATTCAGGTAAAAACGTCTCTATTTTTCCCGGTTTCACTGGCCCCTGGCCCCAAACAAAAATTGGTAGCAAGACCCCTGAATACAAAAAGGAGATGTGGCATTGCCATTTCAGCTGCGGATCCGGGATTTCTGTGATGGGGGGTTGAAATTTACAAATAGGGGGTCTCGTTTCCCTAATTTTACTCAATTTTGGCTGAATTTCTGCATGAAAATGAAATAACTAGGCTACACAGGGGGTTCGTTTGAACCCCCCGAAAAACGAACCCCCCGAACCCCCTCTGGATTCAGGATGTGCTACATGAACATGATCAGTCAAACAATCTCTCAAAACTTCGGATACAGAAGGGCATTAAATTTTGGTGTGTTCAAACAAACACTGGTCATGATATGCTTTGATCGCATCGTTGTTATCATTAACAATTTCATCTTCAACACTGAACCTCTACTTACATCAGGGGGCTGCGCCCCCCGAACCCCCTGCCATTCTAAAAGATATATTATCCTAATCGAGTTTCCATGCTAAATCTATAGATATAATTTTCTCAGCATCACAGTATGTAATGACATACAGACTTGTAATTTGAGGGTTTAGGATTGGGGGAAAGGGGGGGGGGGGGTCCATTATCGTCATAGAACTAGGAAACACATTAGAAATTCTAACTATACACAGCACAAGCAACAAATTGAAACATGACTTACCTTCTTAGATATGTTCGTTTGGATTTACAATCAGATTCTTATGAACCTGAGATCCACTGGTCCATTTGGGTTCGAAAACGAAAACTAGTGACATTTCATCAATATTCGCTTATTATACACTGAAGATAATACGATGCAAGTCACAATAAATTCCGTGTCTACCAAAATGTCAAACCAAACACACAAACTTTTTTCCTAGTGTCAAAATACGATAAAACGCAAAAAATCACAGATCTGTCACCTTGAACGAACTTTTGGGCGTACTTGATTGGGCCATTTTGTTGACACATAGTCCCCCTTTTTAGAACTGAAAAGACACCAGGTTTTAATGAAGAATCTAAACAACTGTATTTGGAATGCTATTTAACGATTTTGCAATAGAAAACTCTTCAATAGTTATCTTGGTTCATACCCAAACACACCTGATTGGGCCGCACAGTTCGGGATGAAAACGGAGTAAGTTCAATCA
>CAVMGG010000705.1:0-63534 GCA_963680895.1 Fragum sueziense
GTTCAATGATATAATCGCCATACACTATGTTATAGATTAACAGCACCAAATTGATAACCTGTTTTCTATGTAAGCCATTCCACGAAAATTGACTCATTTACAAAAACGAAAATGTTGAAAAATGAACTTTTCTGCACGAACACAATTTTTATGTTAAAATAAAGTGTCACATGTCTACAATGTATGGTTAAAATTTTACCCATAACATTTTAAGTCCTGCTGAGTTATCGCATTTTCAAATATACCACTATAACCTAGCTGTTACGGAGCATATAAAGCAACTCGAGATACATATAGCGTGAGCTGTGGCCAATGTTATAATCCAACATCAAAAAGATTGTTTGTTTGACCACCATCAACCATTTGCAAAACTTACAAGGACAAAATGATAACAATTCAACTTTAACCCTATGTGGTGATATCAAAACGAGTATTTCACTGTTTAACGCAATATTCGAGCATTTTAAAAGTGTTTGTGATCGTTTGTATTCTTTTTGAAGCCATCTTGCAAAGTAAAGTTAAAAGTAGATAATCCGATAGTAATGCCTCTTCAGATTATGTTTTCCAGTGCATCTGGCCCTCGAGCTTTAATTTCTTAGTGTGTATGATCGTGGAAAAATGGCCCTTGTGTTACGGAAAATAGATAATTTCCATAACCTTATTACCATTAGTGTCATTTCTTTCAAAGAACTTTAAACGCTAAACGTAAAGGTTCTTACAAAAAAGAAACAACATATTGGTATAAAACAAATACTAAATTCAATAATACGAATGAATCAATAGACGTTTCTTTTAGTACCCTTAAACTATTAATCTCATTGGCAAAAATGCCGAACTGGTACCTTTGCTATTCTTTAATATCACACTCAGAGTAACAATTACATTGTAAGCATCGGGCAAAACAGTCTACACAGATATGTCTGTATATGCACCACAAAGTCGTCAACCGGGTACCACCATGGACAATTTCTAGGATTCAATTTCGATTGATCTACAACAACTAACCAACCAACAACAACTATTCCCAATTCGTCTATTTTGAAAACCAGTGCCACCATGTCTACTCAGGTTTTGTATACCGTTTCCATTTCGTCTAAATTTGCCTGCTTTATATTTCAGTATATCTTATCTTTTGTTAAAAACAATGCGCTGTTTTTCTTAATTTATGAACATGTTTTAAGATATGAATTTCGGGGGGGGGGTGGGGGGGGGGGAATCTAGAAATATATAATTCGATCGTGTGCTAGACATGTGTGCATTGGTCGTGTAAATTTGTAAGGGTGTTTCAATTTGAAGGGGTGTTAGATTGAACAATTTTCGGTAAGTGTGCAATTACTCGTCCCCTTTTCTTCTGAATTTCTTTTATTTCCAATTAAATCATTTATATAAGAACACATACTATTTTAAAGTAAATTGGTTATTCATTCGAATCATATATCCCTAAATTAAATATGGCTCTCAAAATCGTTAACAAATAACTCCATAAATTATAATTAAAATATGAATTACAAAGTGAAAAAATAAAAATGAATCATTTGATACAATTTGATGTCAAGCATAATTATTCCATTTATTGACAGAAAATAAAAGAAAAATGCATATATATTAAAATATTGAAATAAAAATGAAAATGAACCAAGTAGCTCTAGTAATGAATCAAAGTGCTGAGAGCACTGTAATTGGACGTCTCTGATTGATTGATCGGGATTGTACATGAACGAAAGATATTTTATTCATTCTTCTGTGTTTAATTTTATAAGATCGGTTTCGGACATACGAAATCGGCTTTAATACCAGAAAACCCTTCTCAGGCTTCAAATTGATTTGATTGCCGTTTCAAGACAACTGATTTGTCGCTATGAATAATCACTATTAATTTGATTACCAAATTCAATTAAGGCCATGCGATTAGCACTTTTGTCTTCTTGTTTCGGTTTACTATGAGTATTGTCGTCAGTTATACTTTTCATTGATTTTATAAAGTACGCTACAAAGCAATTTATTCAAAATGTAAGCCACATAAATGAAAGCCGCAATAGCTCACTTAGCAGATCACTCACCTAGTACTCTTTACACACGTTATATCCGGAAGGCCCTGGGTTCGAATTCTACTCAGACATTGTTCTTTTTAATCATCCCTTTTTATACGCCGCCGGAGGCGGACGTATATTGGCGTCATCTTCTCCGTCTGTCCGTCCATCTGTCCGTCCGTCCGTCCATCCGTCCGTCCGTCCGTACGTCCGTCCACTTTTCTTGTCAACGCAACTCCTCCTAAGTTTCTGGCTGGATCTTCTTGAAACTTGGTCAATGTTATCACCTCAATTGGTAGATGTGCATGAAGGAAGGATTTTATGGTTCGTTGATTTTTGCCAGAGTTATGCCCCTTAAAAACTTAGTCTCTGGGGCTTATTGAAATTGCAGCCTTGTCAACGCAACTCCTCCTAAGTTTCTACCTGGATCTTAATGAAACTTGGTCAATGTTACCACCTCAATTGGTAGATGTGCATGAAGGAAGGATTTTATGGTTCGTTGATTTTTGCCTGAGTTATGCCCCTTAAAAACTTAGTCTCTGGGGCTTATTGAAATTGCAGCCTTGTCAACAAAACTCCTCCTAAGTTTCTGGCTAGATCTTAATGAAACTTGGTCAATGTTATCACCTCAATTGGTAGATGTGCATGAAGGAAGAATTTTATAGTTCATTGATTTTTGCCAGAGTTATGCCCCCTTAAAACTTAGTCTGTGGGGCTTATTGAAATTGCAGCCTTGTCAACGCAAGTCCTCCTACGTTTATGGCTGGATATTAATGACACTTGGTCAATCACCTCAATTGGTAGATTTGCATGAAGGAAGAATTTTATAGTTCATTGATTTTTTTCTAGAGTTATGCCCCCTTAAAACTTAGTCTCTGGGGCTGATTGAAATTGCAGCCTTGTCAACACAACTTCTTCTAAGATTCTGACTGGATCCTTATGAAACTTGGTGGATGTTATTACCTTAATTGGTAGATGTGCATGAAGTAAGGATTTTATGGTTCATTGATTTTTTGCCTGAGTTATGCCCCCTTCAATCTTAGTCTCTAGGGCTTAATGATATTTCAGTCTCGTGAACGCAATTCCTTCCAGGTTTTTGACTGGATATTTATAAAAACCTTTTTGTGAACACAACTTTTTACAGGTTTTTGTGTGAATATTTATAAATCCTTGTCAATGTCATTTTTTTTCTCAAGTTTTATAAGTGGCGGCGTATATTGTGATCATGGCACTCTTGTTCGACTTCTATCTCCACCATCGTTGGCGAAAAAACGACCGCAGTGATTTAGAATCGATCTTAACACAAATTCAACGAAATAAAGTAATGAAACGCCGATCATTTACATACAATTCCGCTCAATCAATGAGAGGCGTCTAAATATAGTGCTCCAAGCACTTTGATTTTTATTCCTGTTTAGAGTAAAAAAAGAAAAAAAAAACACGGTAGCAGTTTTCCCTGGTTGTGGTTACAAAACAAATTCAATACATACTTTTCCTGAAACAAAATACCAGATGAATTGGAGCACCTAACCATGGATTCCTCATACAAGTACTACCGCAGCATCCTTACATCTACAGATGTGCATAAAAAGAAGAAATTGGGAACGTGCCGTCGGGAAAATGGCAGTGGAGTACAATAAGAAATTTAAATCTTCATATCATTATCAACGAAAATTTGAGAATAGCAATGTCCCTATCTGTAAACATATTCATACGATCATCCAGGTACCATCTGTTGCAGACCCATTGCTTCATCTTCTTAGCTCAATACACGTAAACGGGTCTCTTAAACGAAATAAATACAGATCGCTGTCACTTAGTCTTATACTAGTAATAATCATTGTTGTCATGATCATCGATCAGTATGTAAATAGGTCATGATACTGTCGAATATCAAGGATACAGATGCTGGAGAAAAAAAAAACTCGTAAGAGCAACTATTTTTCTGAATAGGTGGATTTCACTAGTGTCTCATCTGAGGCTGTTCAGATGGAACCCCGATTTGTCATCGAGTCGAACCCGAGTTGCGAAATGAACTCACTCCCCGATAATCAATTTCAAAACCCTGGTTCCAAAGTACGTCTCGTGGAAACCCCGTTCCTTTAAATATGTCAAAGACTTAAACAACAATGATCAAAGAAAAGGAACCTATCATACACAATACGTGCATTAAATTGGGTAATCATTCTAAAATGTGTGTTTTCAGAAAACACATCAAGAAAAACAAACGTTTTACAGAAGAAATAATTCGAACTGGTTTTGAACCAACGGCGTTCCAAATTTCAAACTGAAAAAAGGTTGCGAGGTCAATCCTTTCCCGTTTGAGCTATCGCTGCTGCTGATGATATAGGGTGTCTGTTTACATTATAACCATAGTGTATGCATGTATCGCTTTCTAAAGATCTTACCCTTTACACAATAAATATTACGAAAGTCAAAAATCTACAAGAAAATGATTAAATCGAAAAAAGATCGTAAAGTTGGTTAAGACGTGGCATGAATTGAATCGGCCAATGAATCTTATAGTATTTGTTAGAGAACACATAGAAAGTAGGAAAAGATACGACAGTTTTTCTGTATTGTCGCAAAATCTATTTTGAATTTTGGTCAACTGGCAATTGAGTCTGAGAAAGGGTTTTTTGGTAATGAAAACCCATTTCGCCTGTCCAAAAGCGGTTATAAGAATTGTACGTCCTTTCGGACGTCCAATTAAAAATGTATGATATATTGTAGACAAAGTCCAAGTAGACAAATTCTGAAAGTAGATGAATCTTGATTCTGACAATAAAAATGTAGCAAACGAACTGGGAGTAGAATAAATGTTGGGATGTTGCAGTCACTTTGACTAGATCCAAAGCTTGATATCCAAAATCACAGCGTCTTAGACTGTCATACCACCTGGTGATTGATTGGATTGGCCACGGTTGACACAAGATTTAGGCTTTTAGCGTGTGAATTTGTGTCAAAGGATCAGTATTTGTAATTCCAATGGCGAGAGAGCGGTGTAATTTGACTAAGCCAATTACCTAGTAGAAGGGAACACCAGCTTTCGGAAAAGAAATATTAGAGAAACACTTTCTTCACAAACTATTCAATACCCGACAATACAAATATCTAGGTTTAGTTTCGGGAAAAAAGATGTCAGGATTAAAGAAAACTAAAGAGAATGTGCAACAACACAGCCTTGGTGTGTGTTTCTTCAATATCAGCATTACAAAAAAGAAGGGAAAATGCACCCTGCTTACCTGCTCCTGAAACTTGGGGACTAAACTGTTACAAGTGAGTTGCAAGCAACGTTTGCAGAAAATTATTCCTGTTAACATTATTGTCTGGCCCAGTTGAAAAGGAAAATGGTTGTGTCTTCTTTTATTTGCCACAAAAGCGATGTATGCAGGTTTTCTAAGAACAACCAGTACAAAGCTGAAAAAATGTCTAATGATAGAATTAGAAAATGGAAATGGCGTTAGGACCAAAAGGGGCATATTTTATGGCCTAGACAATTATGTGTTTCGCTCGCAATAATCAATAGGCTGCTGTAACCATATCTGTGTACATGAGAAGCCACAAACTGTTTCAAACATGTTGTGTAACATGCTTAGATAGAACCTGAAGGGGTATGATTGCTAATCTATCGCCCACAGATGGCAGTGTATGCTCAATATTCCATAAAATATAGTATATGCTTCCGTAACGAAGAGTCTATATTTCGTAACGGAATATTACTACGTGAATTCACAGATAAACACAATTAAGCGGCTTTGTAAGTATTCCTACTTCATATACTTTCTAGGTTAATTATAATCAATTGACATCAAAATGTTTTATGTATCGTAATTTACGCACAAATTGTATACCCAAAAATATGCTTCCGTAACATTTTCTTAAAGCATATGTGGCAAAGCATGATATAATAAGCTCTATTTAGACAAATTTTAACTATACGGAAATGTAAAATTCCATTTCATTCATGCAAACTCAATTTATCAACAATATAAATCTCATTAATATCCAGGACATGCTACCACCAAATAATATATGCTCCGTAACAGTTATTTTGACCGTAAAACAAAAAGGTTAGATACGTAAATCCCTCATTACTTTGTTTTTTGTTTGAGATTCCAGCTTTTGCACGTCAAATTAAAAAAGAATCGAGCATAAATAAAAAAGTTTTGTATTGCTAATCTGGAAATGAATTTGTACAATACTATATTTACATACTTCCACGTCGAATTTCACATTCAACATTCCATTTTTCTACTTGCAGTAGCCGATATAATGAATTTTTGATAACTGCAGTGTATTATATGGTTCACTGAATTAAAATGTTCCCGTTAATTTAACTCAGGGCGTCCTTTGAAGTATGTTACGGAAAAATATGCGTAACGGAAGCATAGCGACCAAAGGACTTTCAAGTCTCTCAATATGTTATACTCTTGACTATAATTGAAACTCGCCTCTATTTCAACAGTTTGGCGACCACTCTGTCAAAATTTGACAGATTTAGGAATGTCCGTTCATTATTGTGGGCTACACGTACGTAACGGAAGCATAGTAAACGAAATGCGACAAATTCTATTTGTCCATGTTCTTTGCTTTAGTGAAGAAATACTAAGATATTCATAAACTTTAGGGTTTTGATAGTTAAACTAAGCCATTCTCGGACCAAAATAGTTTGAAAATCGGCAAATTGAGAGAAAAGTTGACTTTCTTTCATGCCTTTGAAAGTTCGTTACGGTCACATAGGCAAATCTGGCGACATACATATAGACATGTGTAAATTCTATTTCATGTACGATGATGGAATAATACTTAATTTAGTCGTTGTAGTAGGGTTTGGGGAAAATAATGTCCAAGAGAACAAAGTCTAAGTAAAACAACGGCTGATTTGGACGGTAGTTTAGAACAAAAAATTGTGCGGCGACATCAACATTTTGACGTTATTGCAATATTCAACACAACCAAGTACATTCATAAAATCAGTTGAATAACTTAAAAATCATACTACTTTATTGCAAATTATGTCCCGTGATAAAAGATATCTTGTTTTTTGTTGTACCTAATTGATAAAGGTGTTAAATAATGCAATGAAGGTCGGCGACATGCATTTTCAGTAAATGGGTCAATTTTCGTGGAATGGCTGTCTAAGTTTAATTTTGGTATCGAAAATTTCAAATATGGTATCGGAAATTTGGTATCGGAAATTTCAAATTTATCACATTTTCTCTTGTGTTTTCTATCATATTGCCATTATGTACAAATACTTTAGCAGTATACCATTTATCTGATAGCATTAACACTTTAATCTAAGAATTATCAAACTATATTGCCAAAAGAGTACTTTATTCAGTATAACGGAAATTTCATGTTTTTACTTTTCATGATGGGTACCTCGCTATTTCAGCGTTTTGCAATTTTATATCGTAAAATATCAACCTGGTTTAAAGTAACGGACATTTCTTCAATCTGTGGAATTTTGGCGACACTAATTTGACCTTGATTAATTTTGTTTGTATGACGGACAAATAACAAAGGAGGCGTTTTTTCAAAAACTAACTCCATTGACTGATGTTTTTGAAAGCATATACAGTGGATAAAAATATCTATTTGTGAGAAAGTACCACATTTCTACTGCGTCTGGCGACATAACGGAAATTTAAAAATACGACCTATTTTTTGATATTTTGAAGAAACGAGTCTCTCCATTTTCTTGAAATGTTTAACAAAGTTGTAAAGTGATCTGTACTAATGTTTAGACTTTCAAAATTCCGTGCACTACGTTTCTTCACAAAGATAAATACCGGCGACAGGGGTGGCGCCTCTAAACTGAATTTGTGCGTTTAATTCACGTGAAATATATTGTAAATAATCGGCAAATCGCATTAGTCGTTCATCTGATAAAACTTTATCACATTTGTGACGATGTAATTGACTTTTGAACGTTGTTTGCTTCAAATATTTTTCTGGCTTAGCCTTTTAAAATAGTTGTTAGGTCTGCTTCCCTTGTTATGCTTACAGACTGATATATATAGGAGAAATTCTCCCATGGCGGCCACTGTAATACATTGGGGCGATCTTGAGAAAAGATAAGATCCGAGAATATTCGAATGTAAGCTATCATCTCTTTTTCGTGTTTCAGAGTTTGTAACGTGGGGGATCCTCGGATCCTTGTGACGCAGGAATGCCTCAATCAGAACTTACTAGAAATAGCGGGCACTGGTAAAACAAGGTACTATGGCCCGAATGATCAGGGTGAGTAAGATTTTAATTGGACGTCAATAACGTTTTTATTCTGTCACTAGCTAAATATTCTGCCCAATAACCGGAAGTATAAACTTAGCTTTATCCTACCCCCTGACATGCTTTATTATGCTACATGATCACGTGATCTGCCGAAACTACTTCTAATTTTAT
Organism: Fragum sueziense; assembly: GCA_963680895.1. Lineage (NCBI taxonomy): Eukaryota > Metazoa > Mollusca > Bivalvia > Cardiida > Cardiidae > Fragum > Fragum sueziense. The sequence goes on from CAVMGG010000705.1 coordinate 8,442, forward strand.
CTGGAGGTGTGGTCGATCTCAAAATCAATTTTTATAACAAAACGTACACAAATTGTTCGCAAAGTCTGTTTTGAATCTAGCAAAAATCGTCCCAATCAAATAATTCTGCGTATGTAATCAATGTTCTTGCACCGAAATTACAAAAACGCCAAGTTTAAGTTTACTCGCATTTAATCCGAGGCAGGTCATCTACAGAAAGCGAGAAATAAAAAGCACAAATGAAACTTTTCCATTCCCTTGTCTAAATAATGAAGTAAATGCCCCAATAACAGATTCCGCCCTTGGATTATTGACCTAAATCTTAAAAATCTATGACGTAGATTAAAGTTTTGATGACCCATGGTTGTCTGGGAATCGGAGCGATGTTTGTTTACAACAGGACACAGTGCAGGAAAACAAGGAAGGATTTGGTTTTACAGGAGGAGGATGATAGAGATCAGTGGTTTGTTATCTTATTTCAAAACAATTGTAGTACCTGTTTTACACGTCAGGCTATCGTTATTTTGAAATAATGTCTTCATTGCTACGCACAATATAAGCTTGCTTCGTTGAAGACTGTCTAAAATTGGACGACATCGGAGAAAGTGCTGGCACATTAGATTTTACAGCTAAATTTCTAAGTCAATGACTGAAGAAATTAACGGGACGAATAGTAAACAGAATGTTTTGTGGTAGGCGCTTCATGTTCTTGTAATCTTGTTACATTTAGTGGTTGGTATTGTGTTTGTAGATTGACATGATTGAGCGTTACCTGTAAAAGCATGGTAAAACTCAATCATGTCAATCTGCAAACATAATAACTGTCGGAACATTGACGAATATAAGCTGCCCAACAAGTACAGACACAGGCCACGTGACTGTGGTTGTGGGTTCTCGACAAAAGTGCATAAACACGACTTACCTAAAGCGATATCAGAAAACGAAGAGACTGCGGCGTGTGTGTGTGTTTTTAGGTTATTTATCCTCGGTTGCCGGACATTTCCATATGACCGAGTAGTAGACCGGGCGTGCCCAGGAAAGAACTCCCTACTTTTGACCTGTTTCCAGCTTTGAATGGTGGAGGAATACCCCAAGTGAGCACCTGGCTAGGACCACCGACGTTCCGCAAGCCAGCTGGATAGCTTCCTCACATGAAAGTTTATATGTCCCTGGCAGGACTCGAACCAACAGAGGTGAGGGGCAAGTGATCCTGAGTCAGCGACTCTAACCACTCGGCCACGGACGCCCCGAGAGACTGCGGCCCGCTCGACAAGCCCTTATATATGTCCCTGTGACGTCACGTCTCGCCAATTCTCGTCGACTCCCGTAGCCGTTGTAGTGGTGGTAGGTTACGTCTCGTGGTGGCAGTACACTCCCGTAATTGTACACCCGTAGATATACCACAAGTTTGACCTTTTTGAAATTTAATTTTAACGTTGAATCTGATTTTTGTTCAACCCTTCCAATCCCATTCCACACACATACAAACGACCAAGTCAAGACACAGTGGTCCACTCGAGTCACCTTCTATTTCTTTGTTATTTCGGTTTCATCTGCATGGTTATAAATCATATTTGAAAATTTAAAAATAACTTGTTTGTTATTACCTCGGTAAAATTACAAAATGTTGATGGAAAAGGATAATTTCTACGCGGATTACTTTCTGACGCCCACTAAACGTTTGCGCATCAAAAATTTTGAAAAGGTGACATCGCTCCTGAAAATAAATAATTGGTTGATTTCAATGCATTATGAATGTGTTTCTGTAATTCAGCATCGTTTAAGGTTGTAACAGGATAAACAAAATAGATGTTTCATGTCTTGGATGGGTCAAAAGTTTATTTGGGTCGGCTGTGGAATTTATCAGGTTTGCCTTCGGCTCACCAGATAAATCCCTCCGCCTTGCCAAATAAACTTGACCCATCAAAGACATGAACCATCTATTCTCTATTTATCAGCAGATATTTATCCCTTTCCCAAACGGCAAATTTTGAAAATTTCCATTCAAAAGCTGCTGTGGATGACAAATGGACATCGATTATGACAGAATTTGTGTACAATATAGCAAGGAAAATATTAGGACAAAAGTAAAAACTGCTGGTTATCAGCAGTTTTTTTTCTTTTGCTTCAATGTTTCCCAAGCCATTTCTATAATACACGTCGAAAACAGGTCTTGTTTGGGAAAGGGTTAAGGTAGTGCATCCCTAAAGAGATTCACGCGGCCCTCATCGGAAATTTTTGTGCAACGTTCGGCGGCGGATAGTCCGAATATGTTCGGATACGTAAAGAATGTTAAACGACGTCGCACGAAAACTTCCGACGTCGCATGAGGGGTGGACTACCTTAAAAGATCTATCGCATCAAGGTTGTTGAAAGGCCATGAAATATGGTGGATACAGGACTTCCTTTTACCACCGTTTTATATTTTTCAAAATTAAAATCCACTTCAATTGTAAAGATAACGTTTTGTTACAGGAAACACGGTGGATAATCACGTGACTTAGAATTTCAGAAAATCATCAATATTTTTCTTAAAATACTTGACCAATTTGACTTCTGTTTGAAACAGAGAATGCGATACGGGGTAAATGCCGGGAATGATCTGGACATGCTGGATTTTTTTTGAAAAATCAACTGATAAAAAAGTTATTGAAGATCAACCAAAACTTTGGTTGATCTTCAATAACTTTTTTTATCCGCTGAGTCTTCAAAAATCCATCACTTCCATCTAATGTGTGACATACGTATGTCCACCTTCTCTGCTTCAAACCGAATTCAAATCGAACCCATATTAACAAAATTATTGAAGAAGTTCTGAAATTGTTGTATCACGTGATTATCCACCGTGAGAAAGCTTGGTGCCAATCAGACTTTGTGTAGATGTGTGTCGCATCACATTACTTATTAAGGACAAGAAATTTAAGAGGTTAAACTTTCAACAAATGTCATTAGGAAAAATAATCAAAGTACTGAAAGTACTGTTAGTCAGCGAGGAATGAAAAACATGTTACACGTCGAGCTGCTTGAACCGTACTATTGGTATGCTATTGGAGTTTTGTCATTGGAGATGTAAATTGTACAATTACACGGAGTAACGAACAGTTTCGTGACATCTCTCTTTAGAAGTCTGGAACTATTCATAACTACATTTTGTACGACTTCGATTTGCGATAGTTGGAGCTATAGTTTGGCATTTCCTTCCATTTGATTCAACCCTTTTCTGTGTCAGTCAATCAAAATCATTTTTTTCTTTATCCCGACACTGATTGTTGTAATATTTTCATTCGGACTGTATGTACCGAATTCTTGGCCAGAGGAGTTTGTCGTATTGCTGGTATAAAAGATGCCATATCTCAAACGTGTAAATGTATTGACTGTAAGGGGATTTCTTTTAATCAAATAATTGATGAAAAAATAACCCAAATATTTCTTATTACGTAAAAGTGTTTTGGGCTAATTCGATTTTCGACCTGGTCAAAAGCGTACATTTTGGTCAATCTATTTGGCACCGTACCCCGTTTCACCCGTACCAGACAGCTTCATCTACCGAACCTTTGTCATTAGGTTTGAACGAGATGTAAAGCTGCGAATCATCTGCGTAATAATGATGTTCAAGGTCGTGCTTTATGTAGATTTTTCTGACTGGCTTTGTATACATGACGCAATTCTTAGGCCCAAGCACGGAACCATGACGAACATTTTATTTCATTAATATTGATAATCAATAATTTGATAAAATACCAATCATGTACACAGATTGACCTTTAAATATGACTTCACCTAGGCAAACGAAACGGCTCACTGGAGATATGAAAGTCATGTCCCAAACGACGAAGAAGAATGTAATGATCTGTTGTATCAAACGCTTCCGAAATATCAAACAGTACAAGGATGGTGATATTGTCCATACCTAGCGATTCCAATATATCATTTTGAACTTTAAGCAGAGCTGTTTCACCTAATTTATTTTTAAAGAGTGATGGTTGAAGTTCATGTGATCTATTTTCGGTTATACGTTGTTCTATTTGAACGTCTACGACACACTTGCTGCAACTTTGGCGTGGTCCGTAGCAACGAAGATTGGCGATGGTAGGCGTATTTCAAAAATCTGGATACCCTCGCGGAAAACGGTGAAGAAGAAGACGAAATCGTACGAAGTGTTTGCTATCTTTTAATGTATTGAATACCGCTCGTACATTGATTACGGGTGCTGTCTGAAACCTTTTATGATTCAAGAACTGTTTTGGCTGTAATTATACCCCCCACAACGAAGTTATGGGGGTATACTGGAATCAGGTTGTCCGTCCGTCTGTCCGTCAGTCCGTCTGTCTGTCCGTCCGTGGACATAATTTTGTGTCCTCTTCTCCTCCCACAGTTTTTGACCAATTTTGCTGAAATTTTATCAGGTTGTTTCCTATTATATGAAGTTGTGTACCTGCAATTTTCATCTTGATCGAGTCATTAGTTTGAGAGTTATGCCACTTTGAACTTTTTAGGGGGGGGAGTAGTCAAAATTTAAAATTTAGTTTCCGTGCTCTAACTCGAGAACCTTTGACCTAGGATCATGAAACTTTACACAGTTGTTGCTGATGACCTAAGGAGGTGCCCTATTGTTTTTGGGTCACCAAGGTCAAATGTCAAGGTCACAATTGGACTTTGTTTAAAATCCGTTTCCGTGCTCTAAGTCAAGAACCTTTTGACCTATAGCACTTTTTCAGTGACAAGGCCCTAGTGGGGGGTATTCGTCCGCTTTGTGACAGTTCTTTAACATTGACAATCAATTCCATGCATTCTCTAAAACATCAAATGTTTAAACATTATGATGTGAATAGTAAATAATCGGTAAATGTTTCAGATTTGGAAATAATGCATTATCCCGTCTGTAATTTAAATTTTTGTGAATCATCTTGAATTGCACAAATCCCCTAAATTTTCCAAATGTGAGTGATAAACATATTATCATATTGTATGTTATGGAGGGAAATAATAAATTATAATTGACAGCTTCATACCTTTCAAAAATTTTCAGACGTCTAATTCTAAAAATATTGACAAAACATATACTTTCCAATTGACTTCAATGCAAACTCTGAAGACAGTTACCTCCCCTTGCCCCCCCCCCCCCTTGCATTCACAAAATGTAAAAAGTAAGGTGGTAAAATGTTTTTTTAATTATCAATGTCTACAACATATCCAACTTTCATAGAGATCTATATGCTAGAAGTGTTTGTTCTAATTACAGTTCCAGACCCTTAAGTTATCAAATTATATAATGACAACAATTTTTTACAGGTTAATATCTATAGTTGCTGATTATAGTGGACATGTTCAACTTGAAATCAAAATCAAATCATGTTAACCCTTTTCCAAAACGAAACCTACTGTTGATTGTAAATGTACCATAAATCATTAGAAACATTTAGTGAGAGAGAACAAATGGCGATAGTTTTTCCCTTTTCTTCAACAAAGTCCATTTAAATATGAACATGAGCATCAAGGTCAATTCTAGGATCATTTTCCAGGTGGGGGTCGGTAATTTATGACTTTTAAATGTGTAAAAATATGTAACGTTATCCTAACTTTATATAGACAAAATTAAATTTCCTATACTAATGCCGGAGTGTCCCGACCCCAACCAACCCACCCACTACCGACTCCCGCGAGATCTGCCCTTGCATACTCACTTCGCTGGACGCAAAATAGTTTGAGCCACACCATTCCCTTCTTTAACAAGGTGGAGATTGTGCATGATGGGATGGATAACGAATACGGAGAAATTTGCCTTGCTTCAGATAAGAAATTGTGAAATGATTTTCTTATTTCTGCGTCGATTTTCAAGCGGTTTGTTGCATGTACCCAGCATTACTGAGCTCTTTCCTCAGATATATGACTTGTATGTAGAATCTTTGTACTTTGTCCAAAAATTGATCCCAACCGACCAGAAAAACGACAAAAAATTTAGGCCCTTTTTCTGGTCGATTGAGATCGGTTTTTGAGAAAGGTACAAGGAGTTTCCAGACAAGTAATACATCTGAGAAAAGGGCTCAGTAAGACGGAGTACATGCAACAAACCGCATGGAATTGACACAGAAATAAGAAAGTTATTGCACAAATTCTTACCTGAAGCGTGGTTAATTTGGTCGTAGTCGTTACCATTTCGCTTTTTGGTCGGTTGGGACAATATTTCGGAAAAAGTACCATGAGTTATTTAATATGTCATACATCCTATGAAAGAGCTCGGTAAGGCGATGTACATGCATCAAACCTTTTGAAGATTGACACACAAATAAGGAAGTTATTGCAAAATATCTTGCCAGAATCGAGATTATTTTTGTCCGTATTCGTTATCCATCCAATGATGCACAATCTCCACAGTGTTTAAGACGAGACTAGAAAAAAATCTGAAAACTACTTTTTGTCATTTTTCCGTAATATTATTTATTTAGAAAACGTATGTTCCCGCAGTAACACCGGATTTTCTTTTTCTAATATTCCGTTGTCCGAGCTGCTGTCGAATCAGTTGTGAATTTTGTTGTTTAAGGGACAATGCTTCGGTTATTCGGAAAAAAACTCGGTCCTTACTGTAGAAACTTTAATGTTTCGTCCTAGTATGTTTCACAACCATATTTTTGACAATTGGACATTTCTTTACTTTTCACCATTTTTCGACTGTTAGATCGTATTTGTTATGTGAGACTGCTTTTCTCAAGATGGAAATCGATGATTAGCAGATAGATAATTTTAAGTGTGTTTGCACTTACCACTGTTTTGCGTCATTTTAATCGCATGTAAATGATAGAAATACTGTTATTCACTAATAAGTGCGATGATCTTTAAATTTTCTTCTTGAATTATTGCCAGGACATATTGCTTAATACATTGAGGGAGTTTTATCAAATTTTAATATCTAGTACTTGAAATATTTTACAAAAAATGCAAATTTTGACCTAAAACGCTTCTGCTTAGCTGATCCAATTGAATTTGTAAATATTCTGTTTTATATATTAACGCTTTCTCAACATCACACATTTTAGATTTTCTGTTATTGATAATGTAAAACATTAATTTTTAAAAAGCCATTTTCGAAGTTAAGCGAAGGCCATTCAGCATTTTATGGGTATTTTCATGACCCTTGAAAGGCACAAGAAATTGTCCATTTTTCAGCTGTATGGGGTATACCATACGATAGCCGATAAAATCCAAACAAGATCGATGACCATCCATTTTTTGAAGCAAATTTTACAAAATTTGCTTCTCTTTCCAGCCACCTGTCTCTGCACTTTATCATTCTCTGCATACCACACAACATCTTCCGGTCCTCCTCACTAGAAATAGTTCTATCAAAAGCAAAGATTAATGAGGTAACAGTCATTCGAATATTCAATATGTAAGTCTGAAGTTATGTGTAGATATTGTGTGACTGAAAAAAAAAACATTCAATTAATCATGTCTCTAAGAGAAGAAAAGATCGACGTAGTAATTTGCTTTATTATGGTTCAAAGATCAGTCCAATGGCCTTCCTTGTAAATGGGTCAGTCAAGTTTACTGTACTATGAAATATATTCAAAGCTTACACAAACGATTAATATGCATGAAGTTGTGCTAAAAAAAAGATACAGCTCCAGCATGGAATCAAAGTATTCAAGATATTCTAGATAATCAAAGTACTCTACGAATCAAAGTATTCAAGGTATTCAAATGGATACTAGTAATCAAAGTACCTAATCAAAGTACTCTACTTGTAGACAGGCCTATATTATTGACAAATTTGCTTCAAAACAGTACTTTCAGTACTTTGATTATTTCATTTTTCAGCTGGTAATATCTCGTACTTTCGGCAGAAAAATATAATTAAATTCTATTATTGGAAAAAGAAATAGTAATACTGGAGCATTGTCCCTTAAGAAAGCGCATTTCAAACACGTTGAGCAGGGTGGAGTTGGTGTGATATTGAGAGCTAGGGAAATCATTGTGACAGAAGAAAAATCCAGATGTCGAGCATTTGTTTGTAAACTAAGCTCAAATTGGATCAGTCTTCAGCGGCAGATCCAGGTCTTCTGTGAGGCGGGTTCAAACATACAAATAGGGGGTTCGTTTCCTTAGTAATATGAAAATTAAATAATAAGGCTACAGAGGGGCATTCGTTTGAAACTCCGAATCCCCTCTGCCTTGATCCGCCACTGGTCTTAAATTCAATGGTTTTGTTAAACATACACAATAATACAATACTTTTCACCAGTCTAGAACTATTTTCTCAAGCGGATTGATTATTGGTTTTTGTTGTTGTGAGGTAATCGTCGAAAAACTTGAACAATTTGTATATTATATTCTGTGTACTAAAGCCAGCGAGGCTGAGAGCCTCGCTGACTAAAAATGAAGACAGGTAAAGTTTGATTCAGACCTGATTTTAAAACTTAATGCAAATCTTCCCTTTAAAAATGGTCTGCCCACACAAGTTAACCAATCCACACGTCTTCTCTTGAAGACATGTATAATATTGTGCGCAATCTTGGGACTTAAGGATTTTCAAAACTGCTTATACTGACCTCTGTGCAGTTTTAAAACTGCTCGAGCAGTTTCACGATATAAATACTATTTTGAACAGTTTCGAAACTGCTCAAAATGAGTTCCGTAACATTTTGAGCAGTTTTAAAACTGCTCAGTCCAAGATTGCTTACGACACATATATGCCACCTTTGGTCCCATTCAATAAAGTGTGCCGTTATTTATTGTGTTTAACGAAGGTAAACATGCATTCCTGTTGTCAAAAAGAAAATGGTTGATAGGGTCTGAAATAATAGAAGAAGAAGAAAGGTATACACATCTAGGTGTCACATGTGATAAGTATTTCTCAAACTTACAAAGTACGTACAGGACGCAACCACCAAGTTACGTGGGTCAATTATGGGTCTTTTTAATAGTGGAGTGAATGATATATGTCTCCATCCCTTCACTAGTAAAAGTTGTACAATGCTATTGCCCTATAGAGCGGACTTTATGGTTATGAAACTTGGCTGTCAATGTCCGATAAATGAAATATTGAAATTAGAACGATGTCACCGATTCTGTGTTAAAACAATTCAAGGTTTAAGTAAATTTACTAGAACAGATATTGCTTTAGGTATGCTTAAATTGTTGAACATAGAAAGTTACATCGACATACGTAAATTGAACATGTTAGGCCATCTGTGTAGACTACCAACAGAAAAAAACCATGAAAGGGGTTTTTAATTTTAGATTATGTGGCTATATTTTGTCAAATAACAACAAAATGTGATATTTTAAAGATATTTTTCATGTCTTGCATGTCTTGTTTCACCGAATGTTATCGACTTCATAATGTCATTATTGTATTATGTTCATGCTATGTGGACACTGTTCAATAATTAGATAGATAGTTTTATCTACGTAAAAACGGATCTATATTCTGACACCAATTTTCCTTTACAGTGAAATGTCATTTTAAAGAATTCATCTGTATAGTAGATTCTATAACATGGCATCATTGTAACACTTAATGGCAATATTATGCTAATAAGATTTCACAAGCATTAATGGTGATTTATTACGTTGAGAAGTTTTAGGAATATACTCAGTTTCTACCATAACATGTTTATTGTATTTGTATTTTCTTTGATTGTTTACTGTTTGTGTAATGTATGTATATGTGTGTATGTAAATCTTCATTTGATGGAGAAAATAAAGATATGAATGAATAGTATGTTCGACAAACTACACGTAGTATGTCTTCCCTTCAACGTTTAAATCAAAACTCAAAAAGGTGGTTAAACTGTAACAAGAACGTGACAATGTTTTTCTAGTACTTATAATAATTTCGACCCCAAAGGTCATTAATCTCAAAAGATATACATAGCAAATGTAATCTGCAACTTTTTCAATTTGGACCCGCTTAAATGCCGTTTGGGAAAGGGTTAAACTTGGACTGGTCTAAAAAACTTAAATTTCACCATTTGTGAACGGTTTTATTTTCCATTTCAGGAATCAAACACCGAGGTGAGAAAACATACACGGTTCCGTTACAACTGCCTCAAGATTTCTGGGGAAATTTTGTCGTCCTACAATGGTGGTATAAGACAGGTATCAGATTTCTCCGCAGAATAATTTGAAGCCGTAGTGGCAAATTTTAACTATTGGTAAACCTTGAAATGCAATGTGTTCATGCAAATAATTGTGAATAAAAACATCATGGGAAAAGAAGAAATTGCTCAATTTGAGCAATTTCTTCTTTACCCATAATGTTTTTATACAGAATTATTACATTTTGATTTATAATAATGCATTATTTATAGGTTTTTGACATGAAATACCTCTAAAATAATGTTTCTATTTGGTGACCACTTGAAGAAATTAAGCTGTAGGGGTAATAATGAAGCTGTAGGGGCATTACACTGATTTACATGAAGCTGTAGAGGGGCCGATGCAGCTTATTGGGCTGGGGAGAACACTGGGTATAAAACATAATGTCACAATACGGTATAGCACACTATCAGTGGCCCGGCAGAGCAGTCAATGCAAATAATCGATAGAGATGCTCTGTTATGTCATTTATCGTGAGCTATATCCTCTACCATAGTTTAGTGCTCGACCTACATTTTGAACCAATACATTTGCATTACATATTGTATATTTCAAAATTTCGCCTAAGCAGCTAGTTTATGTGACATCTATAGCCTACATAGCCACGCCCCCGTCTCCAATGAACCGCTAGCGAACACTAAGTCAGATAGAGTCTCTATAGTAGTGCATATAAATATTTCGCGTAGAATCTGCTGTAAAGCCTCTATCTAATACGTTTATTGCTCGGCGCCTGAAGCGTCGAGCGTATTATGGTATACCAATTCAAATTAGCTACTGGAGAGTCAGTTTGTACTTGCAAAATGGGAAATGAATAGTTTCATTTGAACACGTGGTAATGAACAGTTTATGTATAGGCCTATAAAAATTCACAGATTTATGTAAATGTCTATAGATGCATTCCAAACTTTGTTGGATTGAATAGACGTGCAGTCAAAATTCAAAATAATATATTACAGGTAGAAAGGTAAAATATACAAATTCATTATGTAAAACCAGATTAGTGATGACGTTTATTAATTCAATGAGCGTCTGCTAAAGCATTCATCGTTTAAAAAAACGTTTTTGTTGTACAAATTTTTCGTAGGAATCGTTGTCGTCTTTATATTTCTCGGTAAAATACACCAAAGTATGGAGTACCTTATTACACATACGATTTGGGTTGATCAACTTACATAATATCAAGAGGTCGTCTCAAACTGATCAGGCCGGCGTATTGCTGATGGAACAGATGGGTTTCTCAAACTTTTCAATGTTATTGATTGCTAGTACACTATTGCTATATTTAGTGTTCGTCCTAGTTTTTGGACCAATGGAAATGCAGTATATTTGAAAATATCGGCGCTATATTTCATATAAACACACTGCCGGTCAGTTTATGTCACGGATATACATAGCCACGCCCCCGTTTCCTGTGCAGTTATGAAAAATGATGTAATTTTGGGGGAAATGATGTAATTTTCGAGAAAATGATGTAATTCCAGTAAGATCCGTTCATTCATTGGTTGACGAACACTAAGTCAGATAGAGTCTGTATAGTAGATTCTACGCGATATAAACGTTCAAAGGCTGCGCCTTTTGAACGTTTATATCGCGTAGAATCTACTATACAGACTCTATCTAATACGTCACGCTACGAAGATTGATCCATTTACTATATATATAGTGACGTCATTTGCTGCGTCACTATTTTTTTTTCTTTCTTTTTTATACATTAACCAATACAAGTCTATACATGTAGTTGTGATTTATTGCAATGCAAGTATTTGTTTAATTATGTTGTATTATAGCATAAATAGGCCTACGTGTATTATAAAAAGCAATTTTGTTTTAATTCAAAACATTTGTCAATCATTTGTACTTGAGATTATTTTGATTGATTAATGATGATTTTACTATTTTTAATAAATACATAAATATATATATAAATATAGAAATTAGAGAAAATTTATGTTGTATTGCCTTGGTGGGAAGTCAAAACCTCGTAACTACAGCTTGAAAAAGCTGGAGTTACGAGGTTTTGACTCCCCACCGACGATTGGTTGTAGGTAACAGCTGGGGTAATGATCATGAAACTGGACAAGGATGTTTAGGCTGTGGGGATCAAGAAACGTTCGTCAACTGCGCGGACATCCAAATAAACCCGACCGGCCATGTTGCCGCCAAGCCGATAGTACAGGCTAACCCACCGACCACGACCACGCGAGCGACACGAGCTACACGCGCTCCAACAACCAAAACAACCACGCCCGCACCAGCGCCTGCTGTCAATAAAGTTGGACCGATCAACGATGATGATGATGCTGCTGCTGATGATGATACGACGGTCGCAATGATTTTAGATTACGGAGGGAGCAACGATCCAACCTATATGACAACGCCATTCTATTGCTATTGTAAGAAGAATGCTTCTTCTTATTGTAAGGGTCAGTGCAATTATTGTGATAGTCAACCTAAGTCTCTATGCCCTCTTTCTCTTGTACGTAGTTTCGCGCGTGCTAGATGCAATCGGTGTTACTATTTAGAAGAGTTGTAAATAGCTAGATCTCTAACACCTTCTTGTTTTAGATCAGCAACCAAGAGTTGTAGAATAAATGACTGACAAAAACCTTGCATTGTGCACCCATATTGTCGCTTTTCAGCGAAAACCTCGTTTTTTGTTGAACAGCAGTGATATAATATAAGTTATAAACATCTGACATTAGATACTCAAATACTCGTGCTTCGTGCAATTATGACTCCAAAAACGCTCTTTTTCCTGACAATGGAATTTGAAGAGGTTACCAGTATCCTGATTTTAAAAATCCGAATAACCTCGTCAGTTTTCGTTGCCACGAATAACGCCACAATTGCTCGACATGTTTGGTATCTAGTGATGGTTGGAATACCTTGAAAATCATCTGTTACCCTTTCCCAAAGACTGACATCAATCTGTTATTTGGTCATTTAGAGAAATATGTTCAAGTCTAAATCTTTTGATAAAGTTTTCTCTTGGTTCGACTAAAACAGATAGATCTATATACACATGATAAATAGAGTCTAGATAACATGTGCAGTTGATACTCGTTGTGTCGAAGTCATCGTGACCGCCATTTTACATCGAGATATGCGGAATTCGACTCATCCAAATTTTGCTATGCATCTTTCAAAATGATATCGATCCGGTTTTTCTTGCTCATTAAGCAGGTCTATGATTGAAATTTAGAAGGAAAAGGAAAAAATTACTCGAAACGAGCAATTTCTCTCCTTTTTCTAGTATATTTCCATAGCTATATACATTTCCAAATAACGTTGAACATTTTCGGTATCCACTGATATCGAATAGATCAGATTTTCACTTCGACTAAAGCAGAGATTCGACTTATCCTATGTCGACATAACGAGTGTCAGTCGTAGCCCATCTGTATGTGTTTTCTTCCTGTTGAAATTCGTTTCTCCTTTTTTTGTCTTTTTGTGTACTCTTATCGAAAGATCGGGTTTTACAGTTGTCCGTCTGTATGTCCGTATGTCATTCATTTTCCAAAACAAAACGAGAAAACTTAACTTTTGCCTTTTTTCCAAGAGAGCCATTTCGGGCATTTCTGTTTCACAAACACATCATTTTGATGACCCCGTAACGAAAGATCGGAGGTATATTGTTTTACCGCTGTCCGTCTGTCTATCCGTCTTTCTGTCTGTCCGTATGTTTTTCTTTCCGAAACTTAACGTAATAACTAACTTTTTCTTTTCTCCAAAAAGGCCATTTAGGGGAATTTGTGTATCACAAACACATCTTTTATACCCCGAATCGAAAGGTCGGGAGCATAATTATTGTTTTACCGTTGTCCATCTGTCTGTCCGTCTGTCATTCCAAAACTAACGTGAAAACATAACATTGGCATTTCCTCGAAAAGAGCCATTGCGGGGCATTTGCGTTTCACAAACACATGTTTTATTATTTCTATATTACAATTTCCTTCGCTTTTGTTACACATTTCATATGCTCAGGTCAAATGAAAAATATGCTTGGTTCAGCTTGCCTCACCAACCCTACTAAGGTGGGACCAGACTTTTTTCCATAACAGAAGAAAAGGTTTAAAAAAGAATAAAGTTTTAAACAAACAACAGCATCGTCATCATTATTATTATCAACAGAAACAACAACAACAACCCATCACTATCTAGAAAGAAAGAAAAGAAAAGGCTAGCATATGGACCCCTTTTTTCTTTCCAAATGTAGGCCTATATGAACCGAGCATGATTTTTACTTGGCGTTTATGTATAAAAATACGTTTATCAGCTTTTCAGATTTTTATGTATTCGGAACGTTATACACTGGGATTCTCTTATTTTGTTCATTTTCTCGCGGTTTTTCCTATTTCTCATATGTTTTCTTTTTATTTTATGTAAAACGTCATGGTCTCATTTTCATTTTCGCTTTCTTTATATTCTTGCTCTTCCATGTCAATTCCTTGTTCGGCCGTTTTTGACCAAAATCTTTAAGGGTAAATATACAAACTCTCTTTGACCGGTGTCCTTTCGACAAGATAATAGCTTTGGAAATCTTTGTGACAAGCAACTTCTTCATTTCCCACAATGTTTTCTCCACAAGAGGCAAATGTCTAAATCAATTTTGCATTCACTTGAAATTATCGTCTGTCTGTATCATTAAATTTTGACTGGTCTAAAATTGTGTCCTTAGGTAATGGATTAAGCCATGACGGAATTTAAGCCTTTCCCAAACTGCAAAATAATTGACTCCACCGATTTGGAAAGTGCTACACATGTGAATGTTTTCCAAAGCCACCATTGTCGCCAAAAAAGCGTCATTGGGGTTAGGCTTGCCTCTTTTCATTTAACCCACTCATCATACTTTTATCATGTTTCGTGTATGTCTAAATGTTTTCTGTATCGTTTTAACATCTACTGGTCTACATATCACACGGAAACATTAGGGTAAAGGAGAAAATGCTCGTAATCTTTCTTCTTTTGCTTCTAATATTTGTCTATGCAAAGTATGTCAAAACCGAGTATGTTTTATGAAACAGGTTAACCCTTTCCCAAACGACAAAATTTTAGGCAGATCCACTTCAAAAACTGCCACACATGACAAAGTGGAAGTTATTAAAGATATACTTTGTATGAAATATGGGATAGAAAATATTGAGACAAAAGGAGAAACTTCTGGTTATCAGCTGTTTCTTCTTTTGTTTCAATGTTTTCCCAAGCCTTTTCTATTAGGGACGTCAAAACCAGGTCTTGTTTGGGAAAGGGTTAAAGGCATCATGCATGTTTGACATAAACCTTTCCCAGACGGTGAAATTGTAGACTTCTTTTAATTGAACGCTGTCGCTAACGATTAAGTAATTGATATCAAAAGTAGAACATGTTTATGTTGTATAAAAAAGTAAATAGTGTGGAAAGAGGAGAAATTGTACGTTGGTCGTCCGCAAAAGTTCATAAATCACCCCCCCCCCGCCCAATAAAAAATGCCATTGTGTTTGATGAGAATTATATATTGAATGATTTTGTTAATTGACCAGTAAATTTTAACCCTTTCTCAAAGTATACTTGGTTCTGCGTCCTTTAGAAAGTACATTTGTGAAAACATTGAGGCAAGAGAAGAAAATGCTGATTATCAGCATTTTCTGCTTTGCCTCAATATTTTTCGTGCTATTCTGTCTTAAAAATAAAAAAAATAATAATAATAGCTTTCAAATTGGAACAGCCTAGAAATGATAGCCGTTTAACCCATTACCAGAAGGCAAAATATTTACTGGTCCAGTTCGAAAGCTGATGAAGGCAATTAAATGGATGGTAATAAATGAAGCATCTAAGCTTGCTTATCTTAGCACAGAAAATATTGAAACAAAAGGAGAAAAATGCTGGTTATCAGCATTTCCTTCTTTTGTCTCAATGTTTTCCTAAGCCTTTCCTGAAAGGGGACGTCAAAACCAGGTCTTGTTTGGGAAAGGTTAAAGACACAGATCTACATTTTTATCATCTTTACACAAATTGTAAGCTGTGCTAAGCCTTATTTGTATTAAAGCATTTATATATTTAATAAAATATTCGTTTCACATTTCTTGATTTGTTTGCTTCTTTCAAACCAGTCCTTCGCTTTCTAAGCTGTTTTTCCATTGCTTACGAAATATTATTCCTGGAAAAAAGATAAAAGGTGACAACCGAGTTCAAAACTCAAGTCGTATGATAAAGTTGTCTCCATTTAATTACGAAAACTTATTCAATATTTCTTTTATTTACTCTCATTTTGTCAACTTTATAAGTTGCTATGGCGGACGAGAATTGACCTGGCAGAGCTTTCCATTCGATTAGCATGGGCTACTCTGCCAGGTCATTTCTCGTGAGGTATAAATGGAACTTTGCAGAGAAAAATGTTTATAGTGCTACCAGTTTAACTCGGAACATCTCCACATGTAATGCCTCCACTTCGGCAATGTTTTCCTAAGGCGCTAAACTAACGGACTTTGCCGACGAAAATAAAGTTGTCCCGAATTAATATTGGTACGTTATATTGCTTCACGTGAGAGAAATAAAAGGTACTCAATGATAAATTACCCACTATTTGTCTAGAAAACCATAAACTGATTGAATTTGTGTTTAACCCTTTCCCAAACAAGACCTGGTTTTGACGTCACTAATTGAACAGGTTTGGGAAAGCATTGAGGCAAGAGAAACTGCTGATAACCAGCAGTTTCTCCTTTTGTCTCAATGTTTTCTATGCAATACCATACATAAATTTAATCATAATCAACATCCATTTTGCTGTCTTCGGCAGCTTTTGAATTTGGCCACCCTAAAAATTCGTCGTTCGGAAAAGGGTTAAGGTAGTCAATCCATAATTTCTAAATTCACGCAATGTCGGTATTATTTGGGCGATGTCGTAAACTTCGGCGCTGGACTGTTCCACTAGCAAATGTTTACGACGTCGCACGAATACATGGAATAGATCAGATAAGTAACGAGTGTTAACGACGTCAAACGAAAGATTCCGAGGTCGCGCGAATCTCATCAGGGATGGATTACCTTGACCACACTTTCAATCAATTTTCTTTACTCATACTGGTTGGTATGATTGGTGCACATACCCTTTTGTTCCAGTCATTTATCACACCAGTACTACCACAACAAACAATCCGAGCCACCGGCTGCTTATCTCGGTAAGATTATCCAAATCCATTGGTGATTGATTGATTGATTGATTGGGTTCAACTCCACTTTCAACTGCTTTAATACTTAAGTACGTTCTCATGCTCAAATTTGAGCACCGTGCTCAAATCACACGAAATGCACGTGAACTTCAATCGAATACCCTTCAACGGTGGAGAGTATTCGTTTGAAGTTGAGCATGTTCTCATGAGCATGTACTTAAGTTTTTTTCGAGAAACCGGGCCTGGTTTTTCTCTCACCATCACTACCAAAACTATCCGCGCCTCCATCTCGAAGGCTCATCGCATAACTATTGTAACTACATATGTTTTCAGAAATTCTTTTTTTTTTGTATTTTCTGACTCTTTAGAAAAGAATACATCATTTCTGTACAATCAGAATAACAAGAACCCAAACACTATTTTATATCTTTAACTTTAAGAAAGTTAATAAGTTTTTTCCCTCTCCTGATAAATTTTACAAAATGTAGTTACGATTGTTTTGCACTAAGCCCTCGCTCTGCTCTCTCCTATAGATGGTTGACACCCATTGGTGAGAGATAAATGACTACATAATTAAAATTTAGCAGCTTGGGAAAGTGGCAATGACTTGTTGGGTATGCTTGATCTTCATTGGTAAGAAAATCAATTCAGAACTCCGTTTTAAAAGTTAATTTCATTTTATTTAATACACATGAGAGAATTTTTTTTCTTTTCAAACAATCAAATTTCAATATATATATAATATTGATAACAACTATATTTTTTTACATTTTTTTTTCTTTGCATTATATTACCATACTTTTAAAAGCACACATAGGAAAGAACACTTTTTATCATACAAAGTTTCAAGACAATGTTTCTTATTTTCAATTAACCATGTCCAAAACAAAACCTGTTCTCAATGCCCGTTTCTAAGAGAGGTTTGGAAAACTTTGTATCAAATGAAGAATTTGTTGACAAAAAGTGACTTTTCTTTTCATTCAATGTTTTCTCAGCAAATAAAATGTATAGGTTATCTGCCTTTCATGTCAATACTTTTGTTGTCTGCTACTCCTTTTAAATTCAAAGAATGTGGAATTTTGTTGTTTTGGGATACAAATATATTTCAATATACTATCAAAATTCCCATACCCTCAACAAAATTTGGTACATAACCCTGGTGGGGAGTCAAAACCTCGTAACTACAGCTTGAATAAGCTGGAGTTACGAGGTTTTGACTCCCCACCGATGATAAATTTAAAAGGGTTACAAATGAAAGGAAACATACTTTTCAAACGTATTCAAATCTTTAAATTTCAACCTTGAAATAGTCCTGAAACTTTGAACAACAAAAAGAGAATACTTTCACAAACAACTAAACCTTGACAGAAACTATAGTGCGATCATGATATTTTAGCACATGTTAACAAACTTAACTCATGTTAACAAGGTAAGAAATGTTCTTATTTTCGATACAAAGGACCTGGGTCAATTTCTATAGAAAATTGCCCCCTCTTGCACACGAATGAAATTTATATGAATGGATGCTACATATGTGTATTTTAACCGCTTGAAATATTTAAGGATTTGGAATAGTCCAAAGGGGTGTATTACAGCTCTAAAGTATGGTGGTGTAGACTGGCCAAAATTGCATGATTGACTTTGCATTACCGAAAAATCGGTTTCCTTAGGAATTTTCGAGATTTTTTTTCGCGGGAATCCAAGAAACAATTCCAATCTATTATTTGGAAGAATAAAATCTCAAGAACTTACCCCAAAATTTATCAGAATTTAAGTATTTTCTTTTTCTAAGAATCAATAGTTATTTTGAACATTTATTTATGAAATTTTAACTACAAATTATGTTAAAAAGAACAAAATCTACTTTTGTTCTTGCAAACTTGTTCTAGTACATCATTATAGTAAATATTGTTAATATTTTGGAATGTATGGTGTGTTGTTAGGGTTAAAATTTAAGTTTTCTTAAAACCATTTTATCATTATTGAATACGTTTATCATTTATCTGTAGAAAATTTGAGACGAGAACACGAATGAAACTTATATTAATGAATGCTACATATGCATACTTTAATCTTCAGAAATATTTAAGGAATTGAAATAGTCCAAAATGGTGTATTAGAGCTCTAAAGTATGGTGGACTGTACTTGCTGAAATTGCACGATTGGCTTTGCACTAAAAAAACGGGTTTCTTTTGGAATCTTCTAGATTTTATTCCTTGAATCCAAGAAACAATTCAAAACTATTATTTGGTAGGAAGAAATCCTGCGACTTTACCAGAAAATCTTTAAGAGTTTTAGTATTTTCTTTTTCCGAGAATTATGTGCTATTTTGAACATTTTCTTACGATATTTTAACAACAAATGATTTGGGAAAAAAAGATTAAAATCTACCTTTATTATTGCAAACCTGTTCTGCTACGTTATCATAGTAAATATTATCAATTTTTGACATGTATGGTGTATTGTTAGGGTTATAATTTAAGTCTTTAAATACTGTTATCATTATTTCTGTTAACTAGATGAATACTAATGCATGGGTTGTTTTCATTTTCACTGTCAGATTCAAGTTCAGAGTATGTCTGGTCAGACACTGGCTTGAATTTGCCCTTCTTTAGCCTATGTTAAAATGGTCAACTTACCGCTGTCACAGCACCTTCCACAACATTCGCGGACACTCGTGACTTGGGTCGCTTCATCTACTGCCTCTATACTCTCTTTTTATGATGGTTTCAATATAGGTTGAGAAGGAAAATCTGAAAATATCCAACAAAGAACATGACCACTAGTTACTTTCACTTTAGAATAGCTGTTGTCCGCCCAACTACATGTACATTTTTGGGAAGTATCCGCAGAAAGTAGTCCTGCAAATAATGCAAAAAATATGCTATAAAGCAAAAGAGCAGATGCAAAAATACTAATTTATCAAAGAAAACAGCACTTAAACTATTGTTTAACACTCCAAACAGCCCTCTGCATGCAGAGACAAAAATTTCTAGAACTATTTTCTATTGTACAACGACCCGGAAGCAAAAGGTAGACTGGGGTCACTCCTAAATGAAACCAGATTTCCCACATAAACTTATTTTTTCACTTTTTCCTAGTTTTTGGGTTATCTATGAGTAAAATAACACAAAAATCAAAGAGTTAAAGTCTGTTTCCAATGATTCATGGCCATTTAAACAGAGAATGTGGTATGGCAAAAATCCAGATTTTAAAGAAGGGTTTTTCATTCACTTATAACCTGTATAAAAATGTCAGTTATTTCCTTATGCCTGAATGGATTGACATCAGATAAAAAGTAATGTCTGCTGCAGATGCAGGACCACATTCTGGTAGCAGATTCATTCATCTTGTACAAATTTAGGACTCTTCAGGGTGTAATTTACACTGAAAAAGTGGCAAATATTTGGAGAAAAACATCATTTGGAAAGGTTTAAAACCTTCAAAATAATGCTTTTTGCTAAATATTTGCTTTACATGTGCATTACAATTCACATATTCACCTAAAAATTAAGAAATGTGCAACGATTCATAAGAAACTTACTCGTAAAGATCGGTCGAGTTGTACAGACCTTCCGCTTGGCGTTGCATCGATTCGGCCAAAATCTTGTTCTGCGCTGTTAGTTTGTGGAGCCCGAATCAAATCTAAATTGGATCTGGTATCACACATAACCTGTTTTTGCACAGAAGGGGTGCCTGCAAGAAAGCTTCAAATGTAAAAGTCCCTTTCCAATGGAGCATTAGCAGATTAGGGCCACTCTGTGGGCTGTCCTGAGCTTGAAATTTGATTAATTTACTGAAAAAGTGGCAAACATTTGGAGAAAAACATCATTTGGAAAGGTTTAAAACCTTCAAAATAATGCTTTTTGCTAAATATTTGCTTTACATGTGCATTACAATTCACATATTCACCTAAAAATTAAGAAATGTGCAACGATTCATAAGAAACTTACTCGTAAAGATCGGTCGAGTTGTACGGACCTTCCGCTTGGCGTTGCATCGATTCGGCCAAAATCTTGTTCTGCGCTGTTAGTTTGTGGAGCCCGAATCAAATCTAACTTTGATTCGGTGTCACACATAACTTGTTTTTGCACAGAAGGGGTGCATGCAAGAAAGCTACAAATGTAAAAGTCCCTTTCCAATGAAGCATTAGCAGATTAGGGCCACTCTGTGGGCTGTCCTGAGCTTGAAATTTGATTAATTTACTGAAAAAGTGGCAAATATTTGGAGAAAAACATCATTTGGAAAGGTTTAAAACCTTCAAAATAATGCTTTTTGCTAAATATTTGCTTTACATGTGCATTACAATTCACATATTCACCTAAAAATTAAGAAATGTGCAACGATTCATAAGAAACTTACTCGTAAAGATCGGTCGAGTTGTACGGACCTTCCGCTTGGCGTTGCATCGATTCGGCCAAAATCTTGTTCTGCGCTGTTAGTTTGTGGAGCCCGAATCAAATCTAACTTTGATTCGGTGTCACACATAACTTGTTTTTGCACAGAAGGGGTGCATGCAAGAAAGCTACAAATGTAAAAGTCCCTTTCCAATGAAGCATTAGCAGATTAGGGCCACTCTGTGGGCTGTCCTGAGCTTGAAATTTGATTAATTTACTGAAAAAGTGGCAAATATTTGGAGAAAAACATCATTTGGAAAGGTTTAAAACCTTCAAAATAATGCTTTTTGCTAAATATTTGCTTTACATGTGCATTACAATTCACACATTCACATAAAAATTAAGAAATGTGCAACGATTCATAAAGAAACTTACTCGTAAAGATCGGTTGAGTTGTACGGACCTTCCGCTTGGCGTTGCATCGATTCGGCCAAAATCATGTTCTGCGCTGTTTGTTTGTGGAGCCCGAATCAAATCTAAATTGGATCTGGTGTCACACATAACTTGTTTATGCACAGAAGGGGTGCCTGCAAGAAAGCTACAAATGTAAAAGTCTCTTTCCCCTGGAGCATAGCAGATTTGAGCCTCTTTCAGGGCTATCCTGGTCTAAAAATCTGATGAAACAGGGGGGTGGGGGGTCCTTAATCCTTAAATGACCATAGCCTCTCTTATCAAAACAGCCTATCAAAAGCAAATTTTCATCATTCTAATGCAGTGACACAGTCTGAGACAGGTCCTCACAACATCTGTGGATATTCTCCATCTAAGTTGTCTTAAAGAAATACTCACCCAGGTCCCTTTCAGACGTCAAAACATTGAAAAAAAACAGCAGAAAATAAGAATTTATGACATAAAGTTGATTAAATCAACAATAATTTTATAAACCTCAAATATTTTCACCAATATAATGCTTTGCAGACAAACTTTTAGAACTTTCGACAAGGGAGGTTATTCGGCCCCTCAAATTTTCAACTGTTTTTTTTTTTAAATCCAAAAATATAAGAAAATATCAATACCTGGTCAAAACAATGTTTTCTGCAAGCTTCTGGTGTGTATTCCTACCTACAGAAGAAATTTCAGAAGGATATTCCAAGAAATGTTGAAGTTATTAGAAATCCAGTTTTGGCATCTAGGTCAGACACTGGCTTGAATTTGCCCTTCTTTAGCCTATGTTAAAATGGTCAACTTACCGCTGTCACAGCACCTTCCACAACATTCGCGGACACTCGTGACTTGGGTCGCTTCATCTACTGCCTCTATACTCTCTTTTTATGATGGTTTCAATATAGGTTGAGAAGGAAAATCTGAAAATATCCAACAAAGAACATGACCACTAGTTACTTTCACTTTAGAATAGCTGTTGTCCGCCCAACTACATGTACATTTTTGGGAAGTATCCGCAGAAAGTAGTCCTGCAAATAATGCAAAAAATATGCTATAAAGCAAAAGAGCAGATGCAAAAATACTAATTTATCAAAGAAAACAGCACTTAAACTATTGTTTAACACTCCAAACAGCCCTCTGCATGCAGAGACAAAAATTTCTAGAACTATTTTCTATTGTACAACGACCCGGAAGCAAAAGGTAGACTGGGGTCACTCCGTCTAGCAGCCTACTTGCATTGCATCATGCTCTAAAGTATGGTGGCCTGGACTTGCCAAAATCGCATGATTAACTTTACACTAACGATAAACTCGTTTCCTTGGGAATTTGATATTTTTTCGCGGGAATCTAAGAAATATTCTTCCAGTCTATTATATGGAAGAATAAAATCTCACTACTTAGCCAAAAATGCATTTTTTTAATATAAATTCTGCAAGAGAATTTTAATCCTTCATTTACCCTAATAACTAGGTGTATTGTTATGGTTATAATCTAAGTTTTTAGATATTTTTATAGAGAACACGAATGAAATTCATACGAATGAATGCTTCAAATGTTGATTTTTACCCCCTGAAATATATAAGTATTTGGAATTGTTTTAATCTCTAAAACTGCTTGATTGACTTTTCACTACCGATACATTGGTTTCCTTTGTAACAAGTTATTAGGGGAAAGGAGGGTTTAAACTTTTCATGCATAATTTATATACAAAATGCATTTTTGTGGCTTAGTATTGAGATTTTATTGTTCCAAATAATAGATTGGAAGACTGTTTCTAAGATTCCCGCGAAAAATCTCAATTCCCTAGGAAACGAATTTATCGTTAGTGTAAAGTTAATCATGTGATTTTGGCATGTCCAAGCCACCATACTTTAGAGCTTGATGCAAAGCAAGTAGGCTGCTAGACATACTCTGAACTTGAATCTGACAGTGAAAATGAAAACAACTCATACATTGGAATTCATCTAGTTAACAGAAATAATGATAACATTATTCAAAGACATAAATTATAACCCTAACAATACACCATACATGTCAAAAATTAATAATATTTACTATGATAACGTAGCAGAACAGGTTTGCAATAATAAAGGTAGATTTTAATTTTTTTTCTTTCCCCAAATCATTTTTTGTTAAAATATCGTAAGAAAATGTTCAAAATAGCACATAATTCTCGGAAAAAGAAAATACTAAAACTCTTAAAGATTTTCTGGTAAAGTCGCAGGATTTCTTCCTACCAAATAATAGTTTTGAATTGTTTCTTTGATTCAAGGAATAAAATCTAGAAGATTCCAAAAGAAACTCGTCGTTTTTAGTTCAAAAAACAATCGTGCAATTTCGGCAAGTACAGTCCACCATACTTTAGAGCTCTAATTCACCATTTTGGACTATTTCAATTCTTTAAATATTTCTGAAGATTAAAGTACGCATATGTAGCATTCCTTAATATAAGTTTCATTCGTGTTCTCGTCTCAAATTTTCTACAGATAAATGATAAACGTATTTAATAATGATAAAATGGTTTTAAGAAAACTTAAATTTTAACCCTAACAGCACACCATACATTCCAAAATATTAACAATATTTACTATAAGGATGTACTCGAACAAGTTTGCAAGAACAAAAGTAGATTTTGTTCTTTTTAACATAATTTGTAGTTAAAATCACATAAATAAAAGTTCAAAATAACTATTGATTCTTAGAAAAAGAAAATACTGAAATTCTAATAAATTTTGGGGTAAGTTCTTGAGATTTTATTCTTCCAAATAATAGATTGGAATTGTTTCTTGGATTCCCGCGAAAAAAAATCTCGAAAATTCCTAAGGAAACCGATTTTTCGGTAATGCAAAGTCAATCATGCAATTTTGGGCAGTCTACACCACCATACTTTAGAGCTCTAATACACCCCTTTGGACTATTCCAAATCCTTAAATATTTCAAGCGGTTAAAATACACATATGTAGCATTCATTCATATAAATTTCATTCATGTGCAAGAGGGGGCAATTTTCTATAGAAATTGACCCAGGTCCTTTGCGTGTGTTGTACAAATTTTGCAGGTATAAGATATCTGCAAGACTCTAACAATCACATCCAACTTTAAAAAGGTCCTCTTATTTTCAATACAATTTTGCATGTATTTGTATGAATCTTGCTGGTATAAGACACCTGCAAGACTCTAACCATCACATGGAAATTTAAACAGGTCCTCATATTTTCAATACAATTTTGCATGTGTGTGAATCTTGCAAAAACACATGCAGTTATGAGACCCTGCAAGACATTGACCATTGCATCATTGCATTCATTTTAAATCAGTATGGACTTGTCTTTTTTACATAAGTCTAATTTTGTAAACATGTGCCATTTCATAGATCATGATAAATGACCTGGCATAGTGTCTCTAGCTTATAGCAAGAGATACTCTGCCAGGTCATTTATTAAGAGCTATATCTTGACCAGACATAAAAACGTTGATAGAAACTAATATTATTTTCCAAATAAATGTGTGACAATGATTGTTTGTAATGTACGTTATTGTAATTCAGGTATTTCAACTATCATTAGATACCAAACACTTTGTGCAACCTTGGTGTGTAACTTTGCTATTATCAACAGATTTCAATAATCTGGGTAACCTTATCAATTTCCGTCATCAGGGATAATGAAGATGCAATAATGTAACCAAAGGCTTTTTGAATTTTGATCTGGTTCCAGTTATAATTCCTTTCTGTTTGTTGCAAAGGGGTCGATTTTGTGCAGTGGTAACGCGCTGGACTAGCAACACATGAGTCGCAGGTTAATCTCTCCAGTCTTTCAGACAAGACGTAAAACTCCATTAAATCAAATCTATTTGTTGCAATGGAGCAGCGCCAGGAATGATTCATTCCAGGAAGTTTAGCATAGTCAAACTTCAAAATAAAGCTATTTCATGTAGTAGGAATGTTACCAGACAACCTGTTAACTATTTTTCTGTCAATCCAGCATATTTTTATGTTGAAATCAGTTTCAAATAAAGTTCAATTTAATTTTGAAGTGGACTGCCAACCCATTTTATTCTACTTATTTTACAATACTTGTTGATACTGTTTTACCAAATTTGTGACATGGAATATGTTTATATGGGATTTACTTCTAGTATTCACAAATTCATGCAAGAAAAATTATTTTCTACTTGTTTGTCTTGCTCTAAAGAAGCAAGAGGACGGACTCGTAGCCACAAACCAATACTCATGATCATCAAGTTTGTGGCTACAATATCGCAGCTAGTCAGTGATAATGTTGAAGCTGCAGGAAGTGTTTGGAATCTAATGATGGGTGGACTACCTTAACCTCTTACCCAAACAACAAAATTATAGGGTGATCCACTTCAAAAAGTGTTACAAATGAAAAAATGGATGTTATTAAAGATAGAATTTGTGTAAAATATGGCATAGAAAATATTGAGACAAAAGGAGAAACTGCTGGTAATCAGCAGTTTCTTCTTTTGTTTCAATGTTTTCCCAAGCCATTTCGATTAGGGACGTCAAAACCAGGTCTTGTTTTGGAAAGGGTTAACCTCTTACCCAAAAACCTAATAAATCAACATGTCATATCAAAGGGGTTTCGAAAGATTTTTTTTTCTTTCCACTCAATGTTTTCTGTCCTAATAGTTACTTGTACATGTTCTTTTCTATATTTTTTTTTTTGGAGCATTAATTTTAACATCTTCAAAACCTTTCAATTTGGTAAGTCTAATTCCTCGTTGTTTGGGAAAGTGTAAAGTGACCAATCAGTACAGTCAATCAAATACTGAGAGGCCAATGCAAATGATTTTTAGCAAAATCTGTTGAATTTAGAAATAGACAAATGTCGTAGTCTATAGCTTGCAAAAGTACAATTAACTGTTTTTTTTTTTCACTTTTCTTTGTGGCTGAATTATCTAATGGTTGTCTTGTAATTACATAGTTGTCTTATAATTACGCAAATTGACAAAAAACAAGATGTGTTTGTGAAACACAAATGCCCCCGAAATGGCCATTTTTCTAAAATGTTAAGTTTTCGTGGAGTAAAGGGTTATTAAGGGTTAAGGGATGACCTTGAGGAGGGTCAAATTGCTTAGAACAGATAGATATTATTGAAAGGAAGTTGCATACAAAATTATAGCTTTGTATGTCAAATACTTTTGGAGAAAAGGCAAAGGTTAAGTTTTCGGAGTAAAAGGTTAAGTTTTCGTGGAGTAAAGGGTTGATAAGGGTTAATGGATGACCTTCAGGAAGGTCAAATTGCATTGAACAGATAGATATCATTGAAAGGAAGTTGCATACCAAATTTGAGTTTTGTATGTCAAATACTTTTGGAGAAAAGGCAAAGGTTAAGTTTTCGGAGTAGAAGGTTAAGTTTTCGTAGAGTAAAGGGTTAATAAGGGTAAAAGGATGACCTTGAGGAAGGTCAAATTGCATGGAACAGATAGATATCACTGAAAGGAAGTTGCATACCAAATTTGAGCTTTGTATGTCAAATAATTTTGGAGAAAAGGCCAAGGTTAAGTTTTCGGACAGACGGACGGACAGACAGACGGACGGACAGATGGACGGACAGACGGACAGACAGACAGACGGACACGAGTAAAACAATATGCCCCCGATCTCTCGATACGGGGGCATAAAAATTTGGAAGTTCATAAGTGAAACAGAGCCCTTGCATTTTCTATTAATTTACATCATGATTTTTTTACATTGTTTCACATACAGTACTATTCAGCAATTTTAACATCTGTTTATATGTATCCTGGTATTTCAACCTAAAATCTTGCAAATCTGCATTGTAATACATGTACTCAAACAAAATTGACCCATTAACAGACGGCAATGTGAAATACTTTGCAGACAACAATTCTGAATGAATAGAATTTTACATTTTTTAGACTTTTTGGGTAGAAAATATTGTCAGAAATGATGAAGTAATTGCTTGTCACAAGTACTTTCTTCATTTTCAACAATATATTCCAAAACCTGTATCTTTGGGGGCGTCAAAAATAATCATTGTGTGAGACAGGTTTGCCGATACCAAAACCACACAATTTTAGACTGATCAATTTTTCAAGCCTACAGGTGCAGATATAGAAAATATTGTCCAAAAGGCGAACTGCTGGCAATCAGCATTTTCTTTTCTTCAATCGAATGGCTGTCAAGTCTTTCTGTGTGTTAGTCCTTATCGTTTCATTGTTCGGAAAAAGTAATTTTTCCTTACTTAACTAACAATTAAAGTGTTCGGGGCAACAGATGAGAGGGACTGAATGCAGTCTAAATTTGTTATTTCAAATTATTTCAAATTTCATTTTATCTTAACACTATGTTGTCGGTATCAATTTGAATCCTCTCAGAGACCATTCTAATGAGTACCAACAACATAGGGTTTGATGAATTGTAATTGAAATATGACATCTTAAAGAGCCATTTCCACCTTTTTCTGCAGTTCTCATACTTTTGCACATGACCCAAGCATTATTTTCTATTTCAATGCTTCCCAAACAACAACATATAAGGGCAGTCGGAGGTCATATTTGAAAACAATTGCCAATGACATAATGACTGTCGTCAGAAGTAGATAATGTGTGTGTGTGTTTTAGTATAGAAAATATTGAGAGAAAAGGAGAAATTGCTGATCATCAGCAATTTCTTCTTTTCCCTCAATTACATTATCTCAAACAATTTCTAATAGGGACATAAAAGCATGATCTTGTATAGGAAAGGAGTAAAAGCTATCACTTAACATTTGTACAATCATATATACAATTGAATTGTGTTAACATTTCTAACTCATTTATACAACATTTACAAGTTAGCAAAACTTTTTTTCTAATAATGTTTTCCCAAGTTTTCTCTTCTGTCATCTAAACAGTCATTAATAGGACTATTTTAACCCTCTTATAAATGGCAAAAAATGTATAGGATGGTCCAACTTGAAAGCTGCTGCTGACAACAAAATTGATACAGATGGAGAAAAGATTTGTGTACAAAAGGCAGATAAAACAAGATGTGTTTGTGAAACAATAATGTCCCCGAAAATGCTAATTATGTTTAGTTTTCACGTTAAGTTTTGGAAATGACAGATGGACAATAGTAAAACACAAGAGCTGTCCGAAGACAGCGCGCTCGACTTTCTATGTTGCTTAGTATAAAGGGGGCATAACTCCAAATATAGTGGAGCCAGGGTCATGGGCCCTGGTAGTAAGGTAGAGGGTGTGATGGTGAATAAGTATTCCAAGTTTGGGTTGAATCCCTTTGATAGTATGGATGTTATTGATGTTTGAAAAAACTTTAACATTTGTTGCAACGCCGACGCCAACGCCAACGCCCAGGTGACAGTATAAGCTCTCATTTTCTTCAAAAAGTCGAGCTAAAAATGCATCCGATCTTTTGATACCGAGGGAAAAATATTATGACAAAAGTAGTAAATGATTAGATCTTGATCTATCAATATTTACTTCTATTGTCTCAATTTTTTCCAAATATTTTCCAGTAGGATCATCAAACCAGGACTTGTTTGGGAAAGGGTTAGTCAACCTTTATAATAATGAGGTACACCTAGGACTGGGGAGTGATGGCTTTAAAAATTGCAAAAATATCATTAATTGATAATCAAACCCTATATCTAAGGTACTCTTTGGAATTGTATCCATGAGAATATTCCAATGAGTACCCACAACATAGGGTTTGATGAAGATTTAATTAGATATTGAATTTTGAAAAGTCATTACCCCCTCTTGTCTTAAAACCTACATCTGTTTCATCAAGACTTTTTAGGCATATTTTTGGCTTACCAATGTCTTTTGAAATGCATAAAACAACAATCGCATAACCTAGGTCTTGATTAAAAGGGTGACATGTGACTCTTGTCCTAAGCATGTATTAAGACATTGGTGAGACAAAAACATGTCTTTTTGATGAAACACGCCCCTGATCTATACCGCACAATAAAATACAAACAAAGCCGATCTATTCCATTTTTATGTATGTCCCATTTATTCATCCTTTCACCAAATACTTTTACTCACAAAGGTAAGAGAGGGAAAAAATAATAATTATAATGATTCTTTTGTCTAACTTAAAACAGCATAGTTATTCACAAAGAAAAAAAATATGAAAGAAAAAGAAAAATTCAAAATTCAACGAAAAATCTATTTGCAATAAATTTTAAATTTTCTGTACTTTTTCTCCAACGATAACGGGGTTATTTTTTCGAATCTGCTCTTGCGCCATTTCCTTGTAGTTAAACGTGCAATCGTGTTTATCGGAGTAGCGATGTAAACTGCAATAAAGTCCACCACATCGACACTCAAAACCTGAAATGACAAATATAAACACCTTACAAACCTGAAAAACAAATATTGAAACATTACCAGGCGGAAGAATTTTAGACTGGTCCCAATTTTAACCTAATAACGGATGGCAACATTTTAGACTGGTCCTAATATTAACCCATTACTAGACATAAAAATTTTGGATTGTCCATAGGGTTTGGATTTGAGGATTTGAAATGACTTATTTAGAATGCTTCTAACCAGAGCTAAAGATAAGTGGAGGTGAAGGCATTCTAACTTTGTTATTTCAATTCCAAACCCTGTGTTGTGGGTACTCACTGGAATCGTCTAAGAGACGATTCCAATGAGTACCCACATCATAGGATTTGATGAAGATTAAATTAAATATTGCATTTCGAATATTATTGCATTTTAAACGTGCAATCGTGTTTATTGCAGTAGAGATGTAAGCATTCTGCAATGCAATAAAGTCCCCCACACCTACTCAAAACCTGAAATAACAAATATAAACACATTACCAGGCGGAAGAATTTTAGACTGTCCATTGATTGGCTGACACAACACAGGGATGATTCTAACAGAAATAAGAAGAGCGCTGATTCCCAGAAATGGCTCAAGCTATTAATTTTCAACTGAAGTCAGCGCAGATGGCAGTGTTACAGAATAGTACAAATATCAACCCCTTAACAGATGGCAACATTTTGGGCTGGTCCCATATTTCATTAATTATCCCATTACCAAACGACAAAATTTTGGAGTTGTCTAAATTCAAAGATGTTGCAGACGACAATTTCAAGTTGATGAAATTTCAAAAATCTTTCCATTTTGGGTAAGAAATCATTGTGGAAAATGCAGAAATTGCTTGTTGCAAGCAATTTCTTCATTTTCCACAATGATTTCAAAAGCCTTTTCTAGTGAAGGAGTCAAAAGACGTCACTATGCAGTAATGGGGATTTATGCATCAAACCCTCTTTTTTGGATTCTCATTGGAATCTTCTAATCCCAGACAATGGGGCGAAAGAATGCTGATAAACAGCATTTTCTCCTCTAGCTTCTGTATTTCTAATCTATTCTTAAACACACATTTTTTCCATCATTTTGTTGTCTGCAACTTCTTTAACATTGGACCCGTCCAAAAGTTTGCCATTTTGAAAATGGTTGACATGTTAACAAAATCAAAAGGTGCTGCAGACATCAATTTCAAGTGAATGAAATTAAATATTATTTGGTGTTTATGGGTAGAAAACATTGTGAGAAATGAAGAAATTGCTTGTCACAAGTATTTTCTTCATTTTCCACAAAGTTTTTCCCAGCCATAATCCTGTAGGTGTCACCATGTGGGAAATAGCTATTCCATTACCACTTAGTGACATCTTTTTACGCCCAACAAGATAAAGGCTTTGAAAAACATTGTGGAAAATGAAGAAATTGCTTCAGACAAGCAATTTCTTCATTTCTCAAAATATTTTCTACCAAAAAAGTCAAACAGGTTCAAAATTTCTTAACATTTACAAGAGCTGTCCGAAGACAGCGCGCTCGACTTTCTAAGTGCTTAGTATATAGGGGCATAACTCCAAATAGAGTGGTCCCAGGGTCATGGGCCCTGATAGTAAGGTAGAAGGTGTGATGGTGAATAAATATTCCAAGTTTGGGTTGAATCCCTTTGATAGTATGGAAGTTATTGATGTTTGAAAAAACTTTAACCTTTGTTGCAATGCCAATGCCAACGCCGACGCCAACACCCGGGTGACCGTATAAGCTATCATTTTCTTCTAAAAGTCGAGCTAAAAATGGCCTCAGCAACTTCTTTAGATCTGGACCAGTTTAAAATTTTGTCATTTAGGAAATGGATAACATAGCTATAGATAAGCGTGGGTGAAGACTTTCTAACTTTGTCATTTCAAATCCAAACCCTATGTTGTGGGTACTCATTTGAATCGTCTCAATGAGACGCCTCAAATGAATACCCACAACATAGGGTTTGATGGGCGATAAAAGAAATATTGCATTTAGAACAGATTCCGTCTTAAAACAACACTGACCTGTTAATCCAACCTTCTTCTTACAAGTATGACATCTGTTCTTCTTCTTCTTATCTTTTTCTGGCGACGATCCGGCTACATCCACACATTCTGCTCCTCCTGAAAGACACAAATATTATGATGAAAATCTTGCTGAATGATAACACATTTTCTTACATTAGTCTATGTATCAGATATGAATAAATTGTTTCATGAAGATCCTTTAAATTTTGTGAAGTATTTTGTGATTTTTCTATGCGAAACATGTATCTTGTAAAATATACCTCATGTGACTATAGCTTTTAGCTTAGCTTTATATCTAAGCAATCAATTGAACTAGAAGACCTGAAGGTCTTGAGTCGCTCCACAGGCCTGAGTTTCATGTAATATTTAATCCAAGATTAGATTAGATTGTTCAATGCTTGTGTTTCATAGAGCAAAAAGAAAGTTACAAAACTAGATTGTTCAAAATGTTTTGTTCTTGAAGCAAAGAAAGTAAAACTATATGTTTGCCATTTGAGAAAGGGTAAAAGGAAATGGTAGAACATTCCAGCTTTGGATGATATTTACAATTAAAATTTTCCATCTTCCAAACAGATCTAAATTGACAGACCATTGATTACTCCAAAATATTTCATATTTCTAAAAATAGATTTTGAGCTAAAAATAGAATTGGGGAAATACCATATTCCAAAATTAATGCAAATGGCTGATGAAACCTGAATTTCTTGTCATATCTTGTCATATCAAGTTTTGACTAAATTTTTCAAAACTTGTTGCTCTTAGACTTAAAGCAATTGCAAAGTAACTGGAAAACTGAAAACACACTCGTATAAGATCAATCGGTTACCAAGCTTTGTCTTTAATAGAGTGAGTTTGGCTGTTAGAGTGAGAAAAAAGTCACAATTAGCAATTTTGTCAAATTGAAAGGCATATATATAACTGAGGATTTTATATTCCTATCTAGCTAAGAATCACACTAAAGCAAGATCTTAACTTCACCTACATCTCGTTTGAGTTTTGACTTGATTGTTCAATATTTGTGGATGTAAAGAGTGTAAAATCAAAGTCGAAAACAGCAATTTTGTCAAATTCAAGGGCAGAAAAATCATGATTTAAGATTCCTATGAAGCTGAAAATTACAAACATGCAAGATCTTATGGCCAGTAAGATTACATGAAAGTTTCGTGTTAATTGATGGATATTTATGGTTGTTTGAGTAAAAATAAGGTCAAAAATGGTAATTTTGCCAATTTCAAGGGCACATAACTCAAGACATAATATTCAGATCAAGCTGAAAATTGCACTCAGGCAAGATTTTATCAGCACCAACATTCTGACCAAGTTTTGTCTTGATTGATAAATATTTGTAGTGGCTAGAGTGAAAACAAAGTCAAAACAGCCATTTATTAATTCAAGGGCAGATAACTCCAGACTTTCTAGTTCAATCAGAATGAAATTTAGGAATCTGATAGAGGTCCACCTAGGGATCATTCCTGTGAAGTTTCATTGAAATCCATCATGTGGATTCTGAGGAGAAGATTTTTAAAGAAAAAGTTGACGACCGGACGGACGGACGCACGGACGCACGCACGACGGACACAGCGCCATGACAATAGCCCGCTGGCCTGAAGGCCAGTGGAGCTAAAAACTATAATTACATATCTTTTACTGGCTCCTTTCAGTGACCATAATGTCTTACGATGTTTAACATTAACGTCATTTGTACAAAGTATGGAGCATTTGGAACATCGCTCATTTTTTTTTCAACATTGTTTCTACAGAGTATGCTGAAGCAGAAGGGTACCACAAGAAGTAAATGGTAATGCAGGGTTTTCAATAAGATTTGAAGTAGGAGGCTGAAGAGGAACTGCAGGAGGCTAGGGGTCCTTGCCTCAGCAGGGGTCAAAGGGGCAGCACTGCTTGTCAAACGATTCTAGGCGGCAGAAATTTGATATTAGGCGGTCAATTTGGCCGCCTGCCGCCTCTTAATGAAAACCCTGGTAATGGCGCCCGCCATTGCGCTGCTGAAAAATTTGCTCTAAAGAATGCTTTCTCTTAAATACCTTTAGAAATCTCAAGAAATCTTAGAAATTCTAGCTCTAAAGAATGCACCTCAGGAGGGAATCTCAAGAAATCTTAAAAATTCTTAATTTCTAGCGCTAAAGAATGCGCCTCAGGAAAGGGATAACCGGGGCTATAAGTGGGAGTGAAGACATTCTAACTTTTTTATTTCATTTTTTTTTTTATTTCTATTTCAAGCCCTATGATGTGGGTACTCATTTGAATCGTCTCAATGAGACAATTCCAATGAGAACCCACAACATTGGCTTTGAAGCATTTCGTGGAGCCTTCACTCCCTCTTATTTTTAGCTCTGGATTACTATACTACCTGTGGCTTCTGCCTCTTCTTTTTCCTTGTTGGCTCCGGGGACTTGTATAGTGGGCGTGGCTATTTCTACACTGGGGGTGGTGCTGGCTTGTAAAGAGGCGGAGCTAATACAGCTTATTATAATAATATTTATATACAAAATTACCTGTGGCTTCTGCTTCTTCTTTTTCCTTGTTGGCTCCAAGGACTTGTATAGTGGGCGTGGCTGTTTCTACACTGGGGGTGGTGCTGGCTTGTAAAGAGGCGTAGCTAATACAGCTTATTATAATAATATTTATATACAAAATTACCTGTGGCTTCTGCTTCTTCTTTTTCCTTGTTGGCTCCGGGGACTTGTATAGTGGGCGTGGCTGTTTCTACACTGGGGTGGTGCTAGCTTGTAAAGAGGCGGAGCTAATACAGCTTATTTACCAATTATATATAATAAAACTAAATTACCTGTGGCTTCTGCTTCTTCTTTTTCCTTGTTGGCTCCGGGTACTTGTATAGTGGGCGTGGCTGTTTCTACACTTGGGGTGGTGCTGGCTTGTAAAGAGGCGGAGCTACTGGAATTGGAGGCGTTATCCTGTGGTGTGCCTGCAGAAATAAACAACAAGAGATGTTTGTTATACATATATGCCAACCTAAAGGGCCTACGTTTAACAATTGAAGCAATCCAATGGTAGTATTTCAGTGATTTTTTTTTTCTTGAAAAAAAAAATGGTTGTTATTGGGCCCCTCCCCCCTCTCTGTGGTATATACTTTTTCCCCCCATTTCAGGTAGAGTCATATTTAGATAACACGCATATCTAACAGTTAAAATGCTTGTTTGAATGTCCAATTATGATATACAAGCAAGTTAAAGCATTTATAGACACTTATTTTGAGAGAATAAGCATGTATTGAATTTCCCCTCTTTGGGCTTTCACACGGAAATTTTCCCCCACATATGGGCCTGACGCCCCTTCCCCCAAAATAAAATATAAACACTGTTTTTTATCAAGTATAAAAATACCCATAGGGAAATCACTCAACAAATATGATTGGCAGACTGAGAGTTACATTTCTTGAGAACTGCACTTCTCCATAATGAGATCTATCCAACTATGAAGTTTCATGAATCTATTTTGCACAATACAAAGCCAGATGGCCCTTTCCACAAATTGTTTTAAAAACAAATCTTGTATTTGTGGAAAGATCCAGATAACTTTTAAGAATATGCATGATCAGCTTTCTTGTTTGCCATTTTCAGGAGTAATGTTTACTCACTCACCTAAACTAGTTTTTGCCAATGTTTGACTCATGCTGTTCATAACGGCGGTCTCTCCCGACGGTCCGGCAGATGCGCTAGCCGAGTTACACGATCCGACCGACGGACTCGCTCGTCCGGCAGATCCTACGGGCGACGAACTCTGCTTCCGCTTAATCATCCCTTTGTAACATTTAGAGCAATATCCCTCAAAAGCGTCGTTGCCATAGAAGCCGCACCCAGCACGGCAGTGAGACCCGCATGTTGGAAGATTTGGGTTGTTCTGTTCCATGGTCCGAAGCACTTGACAAGTTTTGTTTTATCACAATGGAACTATATATTCCAAGTTCAGTCTGAGTTAGTCTAAATCAAATGTTGTAGCTTCTCTATATCCAATAATGAGTCTTTCTGTTGTATAGATTCACAAAAATCTGCAAATATAGGAAATGATTTTATCCTGTTGACCGTGACATAATTTTGGACAAACAATTGCATTTAAATTGGTGTTGTTATAAAATCTCATAACTATGGCTTGAATCAAGCTACAGATCCATCAAAAACCTGTCAATATTTAGGAATGTTACCCAGCCAGGCAGGGTTCCGAAACTAGAAGACCTGAAGGTCTTGAGTCGCTCCACAGGCCTGAATTTCATGTAATATTTAATCGAAGTTTTTATTAGATTATTCAATGCTTGTGTTTCATAGAGCAAAAAGAAAGTTACAAAACTGGATTGTTCAAAATGTTTGGTTCTTGAAGCAAAGAAAGTAAAACTATATGTTTGCCATTTGAGAAAGGGTAAAAGGAAATGGTAGAACATTCCAGCTTAGGATGATACTAGCAATTAAAATTTTCCATCTTCCAAACAGATCTAAATTAACAGACCATTGATTACTCCAAAATATTTCATATTTCTAAAAATAGATTTTGAGCTAAAAATAGATTCAGGGAAATACCATATTCCAAAATTAATGCAAATGGCTGATGAAACCTGAATTTCTTGGAATATCAAGTCCAAGTTTTGACTACATTTTTCAATACTTGTTGCTCTTAAAGCAATTACATAGTAACTGGAGAGCTAAAAATACATTCATATAATAATAATTCATAATTGGTTACCAACCTTTGTCTTTCTTAGAGTGAGTTTGGCTGTTAGAGTGAAAAAAAGTCACAATTAGCAATTTTGTCAAATTGAAAGGCATGTAACTGAGGATTTTATATTCCTATCTAGCTAATAATCACACTAAAGCAAGATCTTAACTTCACCTACATCTTGTTTAAGTTTTGACCTGATTGTTCAATATTTGTGGATGTAAAGAGTGTAAAATCTAAGTCGAAAACAGCAATTTTGTCAAATTCCAGGGCAGAAAAATCATGATTTAACATTCGTATGAAGCTGAAAATTACACACATGCAAGATGTTATGGTCAGTAAGATTACATGAAAGTTTCGTGTTGATTGGTGGATATTTATGGTTGTTTGAGTAAAAATAGGGTCAAAAATGGTAATTTTGACAATTTCAAGGGCACATAACTCAAGACATAATACTCAGATCAAGCTGAAAATTGCACTCAGGCAAGATCTTATCAGCACCAACATTTTGACCAAGTTTTGTCTTGATTGATAAATATTTGTAGTGGCTAGAGTGAAAACAAAGTCAAAACAGCAATTTTTTAATTCAAGGGCAGATAACTCCAGACTTTCTGGTTCAATCAGAATCAATTTTAGGAATCTGATAGAGGACCACCTAGGGATCATTCCTGTGAAGTTTAATTGAAATCCATCCAGTAGTTTCTGAGGAGAAGATTTTTAAAGAAAAAGTTGACGACCGGACGGACGGACGGACGGACGGACGCACGCACGACGGACACAGCGGCATGACAATAGCCCGCTGGCCTGAAGGCCAGTGGAGCTAAAAATCTTGCATCCTCTATTTTTGTAAGCAGCCTTCTTTGTTTCATATAGAGGGGGTTCAATAATGCTGTAAAATGACTGTTTTCACCCCCAGATTTAGTCAGTGGAAACCCTGGTTATCTGACAACAGGTTATACATTTTTCTGTCGATCCAGCATAGTTTTATGTTGAAATCATTTTCAAGAGTGCATTTCAACTTTGAATTGCATTACCCGTGGCGATTCTACCAAGATTTGAATTTTCCATAATATTTCAAATTTAGAGTGTGCTTCGTTTCTTTCTATCTTTATCAAATCATTGTCAGTAAACAAAGTGCTTAGTATAAAGGGGGCATAACTCCAAATATAGTGGAGCCAGGGTCATGGGCCCTGGTAGTAAGGTAGATATTCCAAGTTTGGGTTGAATCCCTTTGATAGTATGGAAGTTATTGATGTTTGAAAAAACTTTAACCTTGGTTGCAACGCCGACGCCAACGCCAGGGTGACGGTATAAGCTCTCATTTTCTTCGAAAAGTCGAGCTAAAAAGTAATATGAGCGAACTTTCCTAACTTTCCTTTGTCTCCGTAAGCTAAATGTTTAAATACCCTCTGGTTCCCGTTCTTACATCATGAAACTGTTTAAAAATAGCTTTACTAGAAATCAAGTACCAGTTTCATGTGAGACTGTCAAAACGATAGTCGGCCAATGAAATCATTCGCCGCTAATTACGTCACCAAAATGTGACATTGATTATCCAACGAAATTACCCATTGTTATATCTGACCTAGATTGGCAATTTCCTTTATTAAAATTTGACAACAAACCTCAAAATCACTGAGAATGAATTCTCAAGTTTTTTAGGTTTGCACAAGACGAATGTGACAGGTCAGTGTTAGATTTAAACTTGCTTTTGGTGTTTACGCAGTTTAAATGATGTTTTATTCGATCTCAAGAGTGCTCATATCTTGAAATTGACTGAACGCTGTAGTGTAAATGGAGCAAATCTTAGATGTAAATTTCAACTTTGTCAGTTTGTGCCATTGTAGCAGCCAGACTGCATTGCCCACCCCTAAACCATTGTATTTTCGTTGAAGAAAAATATATTGGCTCTCATTAAAAGAAAAAGTAAACAGGTTATCAGTTCTGTTTATTTAAAAAAGTTTCGCCATATTTTGTGATAGTGGGAAGTTGGTCAGATTGAAGGTAGAAAAATCCCTTTACTCAAAGGTTCATTAGGTGCTAGGAGTCAAATTACAGACCCCTTTGCAGGGTTTTCATTAAGAGGCGGCAGGCGGCCAAAATGACCGCCTCAAATCAAATTTTGGCCGCCTAGAATTGTCTGACAAGGGGTGTTATCCCTATTATCCTTGCTGGAGTGAGGACCCCCCTGCCTCCTGCCGTTCCTTTTCAGCCTCCTACTTCAAATCTTAATGAAAACCCTGCCTTTGGGACTGGCAGCATGAATTCTGGAATAGTAAAAATTTCTAACTCGGATCTCCGCAATTTTTTGTTTTGGATACTGTAAGATTTTGACACTACACTGGCTGTATTTAAACTTAAATTTGATTCAACCCATAAATTTGCACAAGCCCTGTCGGCTTACTAGAAACTTCCAAAATTTAGGCAGAATCTATAGATATGAAAAAAATGAAATAATCGAGCGAAATCAGACTACGGTAAGGGGTCCGTTTGACCCACCCCCCCACATCCATCCAAATCTGCCACTGACTTAATTCAGGCAAGTTAAGCTGTCATTCTTCAGAATTAGACCATCTTCAACATAATAGCTCCCTTGGTCCAGCTTACTCTGTTCCCCTGTTGCAAAGTACAAGAGACAATGAAAATATGAGAAAAACACCATCTGTCAAAGTTCTCTCATGGACTGTCCTTTGTTTCCAGATCTATCATCTTATTCTATGAATCATTTAGCTTACATGATCAGCTGTTTATCAGTTCAGGAAGAGAAAGTGAAACGTCATTGGTGAAAAGGAGTGTTTTAGCGCAGAGTAGCGCAAAATATGCCTTCAATTTTTAAACTAGGACAGATTAACATTCTACCCATTTAGCCTGTGCACCACATGTCTAGGATTTAGACTGAGATGCCAGGTTGATGGACGTTTCTATCACAAAAGGTGTTGTCACACGACATAAAGACAAAATGGCGACTGTCCTGTTTTTTGTTTATCATCGTCAACTGTAACGACGTATTACGGGATCAATTTAGGTTTTAATATGACAAGAAGCATACAATTCGTTAAATAAAATGTAAGAGAGAAAATATACCAAATTTGAAGCGCCAAAGATGAATTTCTACTGGATTTTTCTCCTATTTTCTTCCTAGTTCAGCTCGTACGTGTAACCTCTAATTGCTAACTCTCTATTATTTAGATCACGTGGTAGAAACCAACATCTTTGATTGGATGAAATTTCAGTCCAAAACGAGGCTGATTTGTTTCGTCATTTTCTATTTCAGTAAGAATATCAGTTGCAAAATATGTAAGCTACTGTGCAGTTATTTGGAGTTTTAGCAGATAAACTTTAAAAAAGTATTGACAAAAATACAAATCAATATGATTTTTTAAACTGATGGTTCTAAAACAAATTAGTATAGGGCTGCATGATCCGATTTTGCAAATTAAAATTTTGCAACTTTTCCTGTTGTTCATCCCAAATTACGTCATAATACCACTTTTCCTTATGCGGATTTCTAAAAATAGAATGGGTAATCCTCTTTCACTCACGATTAATCATGACTCAAAATTTGGAATCTCACAAGTGAATCGCCCCAGTGACATTAAACTATCCAAAAATCAAACTTTACTTTTTGATCCAGCCATGGAATAGAATTTGAGTCCTATATATTTCGTGTTTGGTATATGGAGAAAGGTAAAAATCATTCAAGGGAAACAACTGCAACTGGACAGATTTAGTAATGAAGTACTCGTTACGCCCCTTGTTTCACTACATTTGGGGAAGCAACGATAGCTGTGAGAAAAAAAAGAAAGAAAAAGAAAGAAAAAAAACCCTATTCTTTCCTAAAGTGCATAATATTCCCGATTATTCCAATTTGAAAGCTGTTACAGGAGACAAAACAGAGTTTGATAAGATAGAATCTGTAAAAAAAACCTTACAGTTTAGCACAGAAAATATCAAACATTTTAAAAGTCAAACGGAGGCAATGCTGCTTATCAGCATTTTCTGCTTTTGCCTATTTTTTTTCAAGCCAATTCAAGATCTCTAGTGAATTTTAGCCGTTATTACAAACGATATGGACAGTAGATCTACCAGCTCTGGTTATCGAAACGCACAAATTCGAATTTGCCTTATTTTTTATAAGTCAAAGTTTAAATTAACCATTTTTTTCAGAGGG
Organism: Fragum sueziense; assembly: GCA_963680895.1. NCBI lineage: Eukaryota > Metazoa > Mollusca > Bivalvia > Cardiida > Cardiidae > Fragum > Fragum sueziense. Next base: position 49,654 of record CAVMGG010000705.1, read on the forward strand.
GGTCTGGCGAGTTCCAGGGAGAGGGGGTCCGGACCCCTGCCGCCCTGCCGCCCTCTAGATCCGCACATGCGGTCTTGTTTGGGGAAGGAATAAGACTATTAAATAGCAATAGGGAACGATTTATCTAGTTAACCGTGGCGTAGGCTAATATCGGACAAACAATATAATTTCGTAGGTGTTGTTATAAAACCTTTATTTAAGCCGTAGTTACGAGATTTTATAACAAAACCGACGGTTTATCAAATCATAGGGGAGACCGGGGCAAAGTGTTACACGGGGCAAAGTGGTACATTTGATTTTTCAGTTCAATCATGTTTTCTGCCACGATAATTCCACTTTGTAATAAATTCTATGCAGATTTTTTACATTGTCTGATTTTTATGGCTAGATTGGTCTTTAGGGAAGTTCTAGAATCGCGAATTTCACTGTTTGGGGTAAAAAAACAATTTTCCGAAATTTTGAAAAATAGGGTTTTCTTGGACGCTTGTTTCTGCAATACTGATCGGTTGTATTTGTTTCCTTTAACCCTTTCCCAAACAAGACCTGGTTTTGACGTCCCAAATAGAAATGGCTTGGGAAAACATTGTGACAAAAGAAGAAACTGCTGATAACCAGCAGTTTCTCCTTTTGCCTCAATATTTTCTGTGCTAAAATATACACAAATCATGTGTTTATCCACAACCATTTTGTCGTCTGCAGCAGCTTTGAATTTGGACAACCCTAAAATTTTGTCGTTTGGGAAAGGGATAAACCTCAGATTTATGTCCCCATCCTAAATATACCAAACTGCCAACGCAACAAGATATTTTGTTGTAACTTTTGAATGAGATATGATAGAACAACGAAACTTCAGATTTCATTATTCTATATAGTGATTTTATTGTCCACATAAAAAGAAAGTAAGAATTGTTATGCTTCGCTGAACACAGAGTCCATGGTTCAAAACCCTTTATCTGCGCTGCACGTGCAACAGTGCGTGTAATAAACCGGCGCACGTGCATTTTTGGAAAGTCGCAAGATAACCCGATAAGATTAAGTGAAAAAATCTGTCTGGTGATAGACAAAAATGCCGCAATTTAGCATTGCCCCGAAAGGCGCAGGTGATTGGATTGCTCCTGGCTGACTGTGGTTACCCGGCTATTGGACTTTGCGTGGTCTGCGGTAGCTTGACTATAGCGGAAGTTTGAGCAAACCAGTGTGTTCAATTAATCTTACTCATTAACCATGTCTGAATGTGTTAGAAGTTCCATTTGGATAAAAAATCCGTTTTTGTTGTTATTTTCAAGGTCATTTATTTTTCTTGCTTACGTTTGTTTTGACATTTCCGGTAACGTTTATGACATGCCAAGAGCCTTCAGAAGTCGTGTAGCTGCCAAGGTACAGGACAACAGGTTGAGAAACCAAATTCTCAGACACCGGTTTCGGCTAGCAACAAAAATGCCGCTGCAACTGCTGGGAACCACGGTCGCCGTATAAGTGCACAGACACGTAACAGGTTACGTCAACGTGGGTTCCGACCTCGACGTCCTTATGTGGGTCCCAGTTTACTACCTATGCACACACGAGTCTGTCTTCAGTTGTGCAACGCCCAAAAGTGATAATCTGACATCCTGAGTAAATATGGAACCTGCTTGACATGCGTTTACGTCAACGCCCAGTCAAACCACAGACCTTGCGTAAAATGGGACAAACATTAATTCAAGAGTGACAAAATATTCCTATAAACGTTTGTCGACGTTTGTTACGTTCGATGCCACAGATAGATTGTGCTGTGTTCAATGCTACAGGAGGGCATACGAGAGACTGATCTTGGTTTCATTTTTGAAACACACCCCGGCATTACGTTTGTAACGTTATTTGCGTTACGGAATCGATTTAGACCCATTTGTTTTTTTCTGGGGATGTCATAATGGTCAGCGGTCAAAATGAAGTCAAAATCAACGAATTCACATTTTCAATAATCAAGATATTGTAATTTAAAGTTCGTGTTGCGTTGGCTCTTTGGGTTAGTATATAATAAGTGATAATCATGGAAAGAAAAAAGTAACATTATAAGCCGTTTGCCCCAGGCATTGTATTTTGTGTAACACATTGCCCCGATGCCCGGGGCAAAGTGTTACATTTTTCACCATTTTTGTTTTCTTTCTTACTTATCAATAAAACGCAAATTATGTTGTAAAAAACTTATATTTGTTCAGAATTTCATACATTTTTAGATTTTATGGTTTACACGACTGCAGGGTATATGATATTGTCAAAATTTTGATAAATCGAAAAAATGTAACACTTTGCCCCGGTCTCCCCTAACGTTAAACGCAGTCTATTTTTAGCACAAGATTCATTGCCATTTGAAAGCTGCTGCAGGCAATACTTCGGATGACATTAGTGACCATAAAAATAAGGTCTATTTTGTGCAATAAAGCATAGAATTTATAACATCCTCTGAAGGCAGTTCTTAACCCATTATGCCTAGGGGCCTACCAAACGGCGAAATTCTAGACTTGTACGAATTCAAACATGTTGCAGATGGCAATTTCATCTTGAAGATTTTTTTTAGAATATCTAATATTAGGTTAAAACATTGTAGAAAACGAAGAAATTAAATTGCTTGTCATAAGCGATTTCTTCATTTTTTCACAATATTATCCCAAGCCATTTTTGTGAGAAAGTCAAAAAGCGTCACCGTGTAGTTTTCTGGAGTGTATCTTCTTAACTGATACTAATATGTACGAGATTCAGAAGTAAAATATTACAATTTGTTAGTTTAACATTAGATTGAAAAAAAGAGAAAAAAGGAAACAGCAGCTGATCCAGGATTACTCTAAAAGGCTTCGAATATGAAAATAGGGGGTACGTTTTCCTAGTAGGTCTATTACGCAATTTGGAATGAATTTCTGCATGAAAATTAATTAATAAGGTTTCATAGGGAGGTTCGTTTGAGCCCCCCTCCCACACCCCCTCTTGATCCCATATTCCCATACCCCTGTGAATCCATCGCTGTAAAATGGTGTGATTTTTATTGGTAATTTTATTTTCTTGTTTTGGTCAATTAACCCTTTCCCAAACGACAAAATTTTACAGTTATCCACTTCGAAAACAGCAACAAATGACAAAATGGATGTTATCTAAGATAAGATTTGTGTAAAATATGGCATAGAAAATATTGAGACAAAAGGAGAAACTACTGGTTATCAGCAGTTTCTTCTTTTGTTTCAATGTTTTCCCAAGCAGTTTCAATTAGGGACGTCAAAACCAGGTCTTGTTTGGGAAAGGGTTAATCCATTACCAGACGGAATTTTTGGACTGTTCCAAATTCAAAGATGAAGCAGATGGCAATTTCAAGTTAATAATAATATAATATATATTTTTATTATTATATAGTTTTAGCCTTTTGGGATAGAAAACATTGTTGGAAATCATTTTCCATATTGTTTTCCCTAGCCATTTTCTTTTGGGGAGTTAAAAGAGTCACTGTGTGGTAATGGGTTTAGGTGATTGTTTTGAAGCTGCTACAGATGATAGAGCGGATAAAGATAGTATTTGCCAACAACATACAAAGGAAAACATTCAGACAAAAGGAGAAAACACTGATCATCAGCATTTTCTTCTTTTGCCTCAATTTTTACCCAAATTGTTGCTATTTAGGACTTTAAAACCATGTCTTTTTTGTTGAAGGGCTTAAATGCCTTTTAAAACTAGTATTGGCATATTGCGACGGCTGGGACACTAAATCATGGATTCTCAGTATTTTTCTCACCAGTACTATAACAATGACCAATCGGGGCCACCAGCTGATCTCTCACGTAGCCGATTCTGATTCACATCCATTGATTAGAGACATTATGGCTTGTCAAATGTCAGAAGTAGACTCAAGCGATACGGTAAACATTAGAATGCATTTTAACCCATTACCAAACATTGGCGCTTTTTGACGCTCCCAAGTTAAAGGCTTTGGAAAACATTGTGGAAAATGAAGAATTTGCTTGTGTCAAGCAATTTATTCCTTTCACTACAATACGTTTTGTATAAAACAATACAAAAAGATGTAAAATTGTATTTTTCACTGGAATTTGTAGTCTGCATTATCTTTGAATTTAGAACAATCAAACATTTTGCCGTCTGGTGATGGGTTAACCCTTTCCCAAACGACAAAATTTTGAACTGCTCTTATTTAAAAGCGGCTGCAGACGTCAAGATGGATGTTGATAAAGGCAGTATTTGTGTAAAATATAGCATTGAAATTATTGAGACAAAAGGAGAAATTGCTGATTATTAACAATTTCTTGTTTTGTCTCAATATTTTCCCAACCCATTTCTACTAGGGACATCAAAACCAGGTCTTGTTTGGGAAAGGGTTAAGCCAATACATTAACTTTTTTCTAAAATGTGTCACTTTTTGACCCCATCAAGAAACATGGTTAGGAAATAAAATGTGGAATATCAAGAAATTGTTTGTGACAAAAGTTTCTACCCTGCAACTAACACTTCTGCCATGTAAGAAGCAAACCAGACAAAACTGTAGGAGATGCGAGGTACACGCATTTTTTCATCAAATCAAGAGCGATAAAAATAATATGGATTTATGGCAAAATTTGCGTCTTGCACATCTTCTAAAGGTTAAAATGAATACTTAAAATACATGCAAAGTATAACTGTAGGAGTTGCATGGACAAGATTTTGTTGACTGACCTACCAACATGTTCATTCCTGATTACCCACAAATCCACAACAATTTATTGAATGGGGTTTTACGCCTCTTTCAGCTGTTATGGTCATATTGCTAAGGCTGGAGCGCCTAACCATGGATTCGTTTCTCATACCAGTACTACCAAAACATCCTTACCGAGCCTCCAGCTGCCCGCACGTATAGATTAACGCAATCAAACCATTGGTGGGTGACAATTTTGTCAGAAAGGAATATTTGCCGCCGTCGTGGATCAGACCTCGGGCCTCTCGGGTGAGAATCTGATGCGCTACCACTTTGTTTGTGGGGTAAAGGAGTGCATTGTAAAAAGCCATTACCCCATCGTGAGTCGTTTGTCTCTCACTAATGGATGAGAAGAGTAGCTGGAGTAGTAATCTTTAATGAACGCCCCTCGTACACACCTATTATTGAACATAAACCGACCAAGATATTGATGAAGATGTTGTTGATAACGATGATGACGACTATGTTGTTGTTACCAGTGATAACGTTGATGTTATTCTTGTGTTCGTTTTCCCCTTTAAACTCCAAATTTTAAGTACACAAATCCCTATTTCATCAATGTTACTGGTGTATCGGCTTTTAAATCGGAACAGTCCAAAATATTGTCTTTGAGATTGGATTAATATTCCGAGTTCATATGGTTTAATGTTTTTCGATCAGACATGTAGAGCACAAATGACATGTCCCATCTCTTGCAATATAGGGACGAACTTAAACGTATTCTAAAAGACAACAATTTGATTAAGATATGACAGAAACCAGTTGGTGTTCATCTTCTAAGACCATATGGGAATATCAAAAATGAATATATTTACCCTAATTCCATGACAAGTAGGCTACATCACGGTGTATAATCACGTGACTCAGAATTTCCGATAATCTTCAATATATATATATATATATATATATTTTAATATTTGACCAATTTGAATTCGATTTGAAGCAGAGAAGGTGGGGTAATGCCAGGAATAAGCAGGACGTGTTGGATTTTTATAAAATCAACTGATAAAAAGTTATTGATGATAAACAAAAACCATATAATGCGTGACGTCTGTCCACATTCTCTGCTTCAAACCGAATTCAATTCGGTCCATTATTTTCAAAATTATTGAAAATTTTCTGAAAGTATTGTATCACGTGATTATCTACCGTGTACATGCAAACACATGATTCTGCACTGAAATATGATTTCATTTTTGGCCAATTGTTGGTTTTTGTCGCAGAAGAGAATCTTGAAAGCGTTTAATTAATTGGTCAGAAGAAAAGGCCATTGAAGGTGACTGGTGCCCGTCAGATGTTACTGTAAGTTAACACCAGATTTTATTCGGATTGAAAAGACAAGAAATAACGATAAATAGAAATTGAGACAATTATTGCTTCTTCATAATTAACATTCTCACTGGTGGTGAACTCAGCCAAAGCGATGGACGTTTTTCGCTACAGCAAGGTACAGATATTTTGCGTTTAAATGTGAGTTTAACCCTTTCCCAAACAAGACCTGGTTTTGACGTCTCTAATAGAAAGGGCATAGGAAAACATTGAGACAAAAGAAGAAACTGCTGATAATCAGCAGTTTCTCCTTTTGCCTCAATGTTTTCTTTGTCACATTTTACACAAATCCTATCTTTAATAACATCCATTTTGTCATTTGTGGCAGTTTTTGAAGTGGATCACCCTAAAATTTTGCCGTTTGGGAAAGGGTTAAAGATCTGATTGGATAGTTTTCTTAATAACAATGAATTTGTTCTAAAAATAGACCGGGTTTACCGATATGTATTGACAAACCGTCGGTGTTGTTATAAAATTTCGTAACTACGGCTTTATCGAAACCGTAGTTACGATATTTTATAACAACATCGACGGAATACTATGATCGCGAAAAAACGTCCCACGCTTTGGCCGAGTTCACCACCAGTGAATCTACAATAACAATTATACAGTAAAATACATTTGAGCCAGGCTCTGTACAAAGTGTCCTTAACTCTTTCCCAAACGGCAAATTTTGGGTGATCAACTTCAAAAAGTGCTACAAATGACAAATTGGATGTTATCAAAGATATGATTTGTGTAAAATATGGCACAGAAAATATTGAGGCAAAAGGAGAAACTGCTGGTTTTCAGCATTTTCTTCTTTTGTTTCAATATTTTCCCAAGTATTTTCAATTTTGGACGTCAAAATCAGGTCTTGTTTGGGAAATTGTTAAAGAGGGAATAAAGACATTCTAACTTTTTTATATTTCAATTCCAAACCCTATATCGCGGATGCTAATTTGAATCGTCAAGCAGAGACGAATAGGGTTTGATGAACAAAGGGAATATTGCATTTTGAAAAGTCTTTATCCCATTTTATCTGAAGTTCTACAATGCTGTCACAAATAATTTCGGGGACCTTTGTCCTGCTCCTGGCTCATTTCAATCAAATATGTAAGTAATACATAGAACATTGCACATATTTTGTATTTAACTTTGATACCCAGTAATTTCTCATTTCCTTCAATGCTTTCTATGTCACAGTGAACATGTTTTTTCGTGTTTTGGGAAGCCCCAGAGGTTAATACTTTTATTAGATTAGAAATACTGACCATGAATTTATAATACTTTCAACATTTGAGCCTTTCCCAAATGACTAATTTCATGACTGGTCCAAATTTGGTGGGTTCTGTAGAAGAAAATTGATGACAAAGGTAACAAGAGGACCGTGGTGGTCCTAAATCGCTCACCTGAACCAAGATGACAAGAGTGACAATGGCAATTTTATCAAATTTAAAGGCATAAAACTGAGGACTTTCAGTTCTGAAACAATTTAGCTACATTTTTTTTTCAATTCTTTACTGTAAAGTTGGTTATAAATTAATACAATGGTTATTTCTTTTTAGAAGAATGATTCCATGAATTTTCTTAGTCAAAAAATGCCTCAGCCCGACAAAAAATGTTGAAAAGAGGCACTCGAGGAACATTCCTGCCAAGTTAAGTTCAAATTGGCCTGATAATTGATTTTCAAAGATTTTTTTAATAATTTCTCTACGTCTCCACCCTGCCAAGCCCACATTTCGTGACAAATAAAAAATCGCGAACAAACTTTGAAAAGAGTTACTCTAGGAACAAGCCTCTCCGTAAGTCCAATAAGCCCCGAACTGTCATTTCCACATTTTTGACGGATCAAGAATTTGCGAGCAATTTTGGATATCTGCCAAATTTGTTTAAAATTGGCCCAACTATTAAGGAGGAGAAGGTTTTTGAAGAATTATCTAAAAAAAATTTGGATAAGCACATCCTGTCCGCCCACATTTTTTGGGGGGCGAATCTAAACATTTGAGAACAAAATCCTAATACAGTCACCCAACGATCATTCCTGCCAAGTTTGATTAAAAATTGACCGAATGGTTTGAGAGAAGATGTTTATTAAAGAAATTGTGAATGAACAGGCCGACAGACGGACGGACAACGGATGATGAGTGACAATGATAACTCAGGTGAGCTAGAATTGATACAGCTTATCAGCATTTATTACCTACTTTTCTTTAAATGTTTACCTGAAACTGTACGTATATGTGTTTGGGAGGTCAAAACCATGTATCGTTTAAGAAATCTTTCATTTTCCCGTTCTTAGATAGCCTTGGTTTTGACAACTTTGCAGAATATTAGCTTATCACTTTGATTTGTATTTTCCTCGGCTTCTTTGAATTTAACCCATTAGCAACATTTTAAGACAAGCCCATTTTTTTTAAAGAAGTTGATGACAATTTTAACCTAATGAAATTTTACACTTTTTGACTATCTGTGTAAACAGATTTGTGGGAAATAAAGAAATTGCTTGTGACAAGCAATTTCTTTATTTTACATAATGTTTTCCAAAGTCTTTATCTTTGGAGGGCATCAAAGAGCATCATTATTTGGGAATTCAATACGCCAATCTTCCCTGAATTATTCACTTTGGGAAATAACAAAAAATATTGTCGCTTTTCTACGAAAACCTCGTATCTGCAGCTTTAAATAAGCTGCAGATACGAGGTTTTCGTTGAAAAGCATCGATATAATACTTGTAAATCGTCGCTTTTCTGCGAAAACCTCGTATCTGCAGCTTGTTTTAAGCTGCAGATACGTGGTTTTCGAAGAAAAGCAGCGAAATTCATTACGTAAATGCATTACTGTTAAAAACACTTCTAATAACAAATTCTAAAATCGAGGGAAACCAGTCCCTGAATATTATCATCGGTCGTACTTCCATATAAGGAAAATAAATCTCTTTGGTGCGCTGGGCTCCGCCCTTTATTATTGCGAATGCTGCGTCACTCGGTGATGACATGTGCACGTTACTAACGATGAAGTCTTGTCCGTATCTACGAAGCTGGCTTACGCAATTTTCTGTACCTGAAAAACATGGTGGGAACAATATTTGTTTGTGAAACACCAATGCCTCCATCTTCACAAGCCAAGGGTTCTACCTCCACTTTGTATCTTCGTAAGGAACAAAGTGGAGGTAGAAACCTTGGCTTGCGAAGATGCAATGGCCCAGAAAGGACAATGTGAAGTACTCAAGTTAAACAGACAGACAGGCGGACTGACAGACGACAGTAAAACAATATGTCACCGATCTTTCGATATGGGGGCATAAAAATGGAGTTGATTCTTCCCACTCTGTCTCACTATGTAACACAAAAAATGAAGAAAAAAAAACATTTGAACTAGTCCCTCTGTTCCCAAACAGGTAGATTGAATATAGTTTTATGCCCCTCTATAAAGTATCCTTTTCTCAACTGACGAATGGTTGATCGAATGATGTTTAACACCACTTTTAACTGCATTTGATCAAAGCATGGCAGCTGAAGCATCTAACCATTACGATGGATCTCTCGCATTTCTCCAACCAGTACTACCACAATATCCATTCCCAGCCTCCAAGAGCAAATAGTAAATCTGCATTTGTCTTATACAAGTTATTGAAGAAAAAGGATAACATGTGTTGACTATAAATCCTATCACACGATGCAGTAATATTTACGTCTCATTCGGTTGACGTCATTTCCTGTCTTAATTATTATTGAAGGAAAATGAGAAAATGTTGGTTATATACTGTACCTATAAATCCTATCACACATGAAGTAATGGACACATCACACTTGGTTGACATCATTTCCTGTCTGAGACTACTAAAGAATCCATCCAGAGCAAACTTGGAGGCGGAGTAGATCGACAAGAATGGATGGCCAAACTTTCCTGCAAAGAAAAAAAACAACAAAATTTAACCTTAACTAAAATTCATGGCGGTATAAATTGTAGGTTTTACACACTGTATGGAACTGCTGTATGTGAGGTTTGTTGGGTGCAGCAAAGTCAAATTCAAAATGGCGGACGGGATTTCTTTACAAGGTAGGTCTAAGGTGGCATGTATTTTGGTCACCTCACATACAACAGTTTCCACATGCGCGGATCCAGAGGGGGGGGGGGGGGGGGGGGTCAGGGGGTCATGACCCCCCTGGAATTTGGCAGAAAAGGGTTATCAAAAAGATTACTGGTTATGTCCCAAAATAACTGCGTCATTCGTCCCTGTGTGCCTAGACACACCGTTGTTATGTTTAGTCCTTCATGGTACATGACATATATCTGCATGCGCCGATCCAGAGGGACCCCCCTGACCCCCCCCCCCCCCTGGAATTTGGCAAAAAAAGGTTAAAGATTGGATGACCCCCCCTCCCCCCCTGGGAAAAATACCTGGATCTGCGCTTGTTCCATACAGTGTTATTACAGACAACAAAATGGAATTTGATAAATTTAACGTGTGTACATATCATAAGACAGAATAAGTTTAGGCAAAAGGAGAAAAAGCTGATTATCACTTTTCTATTTGATCCTTTTCCAAACAAGACCGGGCTTTGATGTCCCCAATAGAAAGGACTAGGGGAAACATTAAGGCAAGAGAAGAAAACGCGGATAACAATTAAAGACTCTATGCTTACTATCGTACCCAATTCATATATTTGTCATTCATATATTTTGTAATCTCCAGCACTTTTCAATTCATATTAATAATAACTAGTTATAACTAAACTTTTACCCGTCAGGAAAATAGTTAAAGCTAATTAAGTACCTGCCAACGAGTTGACCACCACAATACTGCCGCTGCTCTTCTTTAAATGCGGAAGGGAATACGAAGCAAGGTTGACGTAGGACCGGAAGTTAATGGTAATAACTCGGTCTGCGAGCGTAATATTATCAGAGCTGCCGTCCCATTTACCGATCTCTTGTAAAGCTATATGATTCAGCACCAGGTAGTCTAACCCTCCGAGTACTTTGATTGTTTCCTGAAAATAAACAATATTACGTCACTTTTCTTCAGAAATCTCACAACTGCAGCTTGTTTAAACCTGCAGTCATTCGGTTTTCAGAGAAAATCAGCGATTTATTCTCTTCTAAAGCATATGATTTTATAGACTGGTACCCATTCCTGTAAATAACTGAATTTACGACTGGGAACAGGTACTGCATTCTGTCTTTTGATTGGTCAATCGATATAATCGATAGACCAATGAAACGGCTCGGTGTATGGAAAGCGTCACCTGTCCAGGCCGTCTGAGTGACCGTCAGATATTAGCTATTACCGTACTTAAATCCGTAGTAGATTTCAGGTACGGGAACCAGACTAATAATTTTAGAAAGGTCCAATCTGAATGGACTTGTAGACAATAAAATAAGCGTCTTTTGTGCATGGGATTAAACCTTTTCCCTAACAGCAAAATGTCAGATCGTTCTAGGAGTTCTATGGATAGGCCTAATGCGAGAAATCTCCACAAAAAGCGTAAATTGAAGTGTCAATTTTCAAATATGAAATTTGAGAATATTTCTAAGCTGAATGGTTAGGTTAGGTATATGTCTAAATGATATGAAAACCCGTTTTACTACAATTAAAAAGATTCGACAGTTGCAGATAATTCTTTGTTTTTGTGCTCACCCAAATATTTACATATTCTTACAACACTGATTTTCATTTGACTAAAATAAAGTTTTCTGCTGGTCCATTTGCAAGATATTTCTTTAAATGCTGGGACAAGTGACAGTTGGTGTTCCAATCATAATTATGGCTACTTAATCAATCCCTACATCACTGTGTACATCATACATATATAAATGTGTTTATAAGAATAATTATGGTAATTAAGAAATCCCATACCTGTATTACCGTACTTGTGGAATTTAACACCATCATGTCCGCTTTAAATAAATAACGTATGGAATGTTTGGTTCTTATTGCCGAGTTCACGACACTTGGTCATACCCACATTTTACAAAAATGTGTTTATTAGAATAATTACGGTAATTAAGAAATCCCATGCCTGTATTACCGTACTTGTGGAGTTTAACACCATCATGTCTGCTATAATGTAATGGAGTGTTTGGTTCTTATTGCCGAGTTCACGACACTTGGATACTACCTACATCTTACAAAATGTGTTTATTAGAACAATTACGGTAATTAAGAAATCCCATACCTGTATTACCGCGCTTGTGGTGTTTAATACCACCATGTCTGCTATAATGTAATGGAATGTTTGGTTCTTATTGCCGAGTTCACGACACTGTGTCACTACAGTTGTCGCCACATCGTATGACACGTGTTTTTGTTTTGTTTAGCGTTCAATTACATTTGAACAAAATATGAACATTGTGCCATACGATGTGGCGCCAACTGTACCAACATCTTACATAAATGTGTTTATTAGAATAATTACGGTAATTAAGACATCCCATACCTGTATTACCGTACTTGTGGTGTTTAACATCATCATGTCTGCTATAATGTAATGGAATGTTTGGTTCTGATTTACAAGTTCACGACACTTAGTCAATACCCACATCATACATAAAAAATGTATTTATTAGAATAATTACGGTAATGAAGAAACCCTATACCTGTATTACCGTACTTGTGGAGTTTAATACCATCATGTCTGCTATAATATATGGAATGTTTGGTTCTTATTGCCGAGTTTACGACACTTGGTCACTACCCACATCTTACGCAAATGTGTTTATTAGAATAATTACGGTAATTAAGAAATCCCATACCTGTATTACCGTACTTGTGGTGTTTAACACCATCATGTCTGCTATAATGTATGGAATGTTTGGTTCTTATTGCCGAGTTTACAACACTTGGTCACTACCCACATCTTACGAAAATGTGTTTATTAGAATAATTACGGTAATTAAGAAATCCCATACCTGTATTACCATACTTGTGGTGTTTAACACCATCATGTCTGCTATAATGTATGGAATGTTTGGTTCTTATTGACAAGTTCACGACACTTGGTCACTGCCCACATCATACATACATAAATGTGTTTATAAGAATAATTACGGTAATTAAGAAATCCCATACCTGTATTACCGCACTTGTGGAATTTAAAACCATCATGTCTGCTATAATAAAATGGAATGTTTGGTTCTTATTGCCGAGTTTACGACACTGTGTCAATCCCCATATCATACTTACATACAAAAATGTTGCTTCTATTCAACGAAAACCTCGCAACTGCAGCTTAAAACAAGCTGCAGTTACGAGATCTTTGTTGAATAGCATCTATATGTTTATCAGAATAATTACGGTAATCATAAATCCCATACCTGTATTACCGTAGTTGTGGTGTTTATGTCTGCTATAATGTAATGGAATGTTTGGCCTCTTATTGCCGAGTTCGCGACACTTGGTCACTACTCACATTTTACAAAAATGTGTTGTATTAGAATAAATACGGTAATTATAAAATCCCATACCTGTATTACCGTACTTGTGGAGTTTAACACCATCATGTCCTGCTATAATGTAATGGAATGTTTGGTTCTTATTGCCGAGTTCACGACACTTGGTCACTACTCACATTGTACAAAAAATGTGTTTATTAGAATAATTATGGTAATGAAGAAATCCCGTACCTGTATTACCGTACTTGTGGAGTTTTAATACCATCATGTCCGCTATAATGTAATGGAATGTTTGGTTCTTATTGCCGAGTTCACGACATTTGGACACTACCTAAAACATAAAATAGCTTGATTGATAACAAGTGTGATCCAATTGTAAATATTTGCAGACAATAAATCTACATGCAATAAAGAGTTACAGAATGACGAACCAAAGATAACTGACAAAACGATTAACTCACTCTTGGACT